>VHZZ01006987.1:7307-27302 GCA_009801015.1 Silene noctiflora | reverse complement strand
TTATCTGTTTATTCTGTGTGATATGTTGCATTGTGATGTGGTGGAGCGGTTTTAAGGAAGTTTTATTGTCAAGGAAGTTATGCTGAGTCAGTTTTCATGGGATTGTATAGTTGCAATGAATATCAATGTGGTTGTTGTGCCTGGGGTGGCGATCCGGGCACGGTACTTCGTGTGGTGATACGAGTATTTTTGCGCTGCGACGCGGCTGTTGGTGGCGGTGTTGCGATACCTTCATCGGTCGTGGTGGAGTAGGCGGGATTCTTATAAGATGAACTTTCGAAAGTGTATATTAGTTATATAGATTGTTGTTTCGTTTACTGATGCTCCCTGTTAGTTTGGTCTGGGCATATAGACTGTTGCTTTGTTTATTGATGTTTCTAATCGGTTTCGGATTGAGAGGGAGGGTAGAGTATGATATGGAAGAGAGTTGTGTATGTTTCCGTTGTTGCCATGGTATTATGATATTCTGTTGATGAGATACAGTTCTGAGGGGTTGTTGGGGTGCTTTTGAGCTTCTTTTAGAGGAGGCATTGGTTGACATAGTAATGGCAAGTGATTTGTGGAACATGTGTTGTATTGAACTGGAAGCTGCAGGTGGTTCATAACCTTCCACCGGGACGGTAGGTATAGAGTGTTAGGCATTAGTATCATGTTAAGTTCAGGATGAGTTTTGCGGCCATAAAAGAGAGAACCTGAGGATCTAGTGTGAGTGTGTGTAACAATTGTGGATCGTGAGTTGTGATTTTGGAGATAGGTGCTTTATGGAGAGGTATGTCATTTTGCAGTAATCTGTAAGAGTGGGGTATTGGTTATGCTAAGGATTTTGTGGTATAGGTTAGGTGGAGTGCCGAATTATTTGAGGTATAAGAACTGTTAGAGGACGAGAGCCCTGGATTTGGGAATGGCTGTAGGTGTTGAGATTATAGCAGGTTATCGTTTACATGCGGTGGTGATGAGAATTATGGGAAGTATAGCAAAGGATCTAGTATTAGTGGTTTATGAGGATGTAACATGTATCTTAAGAGGGGTAGGATTCAACAAAGAGAGTTTGATGGTTGTACCTGTTGCGGTGTATTTGGAAGCTTGAGCCTCGGTGTGGAATAAAGGATGGACTTGCGCATATGGTTGATATTATTAAAAGTAATGGCAGTGTTGTAGTAATATGTATGTCCATTAAGTAAGGTTGTAGATAAGTAGGATTACGACTGTGTTCACAGTCCGGGTGGTGATATTGATGAGTATGTGTAAACTTCGAGGACGAAGTTCATTTCAAGGGTGGTAGGATGTAACATTCCGTTTTGGTGGTTGACCTCGCTTGGTGAATTGTCTTGATATTGAATTTTCTAGTGGGTGATATGTTACTGAGACGGAGTTAGCGTCATTTGTGGTTGGTGTTTGGTAGTATTATGGAGTTAGTGTCGAGAGGCTATGTTATAATTGATACGTATCGTGAGCCGTGTTGTGGAGGTAGTCATGATAAGCATGGTTGGTGGAGTTAGTGTCAGAAACGAGGGAAGTGAGTTGAGTGGTGTTAGCCGGTGGAGTGTTATGGATACATGTTTGTTTTATATATGGGTTGAACTTTGGGGACAATGTTTCTTTTAAGGAGGGAAGACTGTAATACTACGGTTTTCTGTGTCTGTGGGTACTCTATCGAGTGGGACTTACTCTGTCGAGTAAGTAAGTGTGTTTTAGAATCAGGGCTTTTTCGTTGGGTACTCGATCGAGTATGTGTAACACTCGATCGAGTGAAGGTCACTCGATCGAGTAAGTCACTTACTCGATCGACTAAGTTAGTCTTACGGGTTTTTTTAGTCGGGCTTTGTTAACAACGCGAGATTGGTATATTAACCTTTTCCGTCAGTTTCTTTTCATTTTCTCTTTTCTTAAAATCACTCAAAAGCAAAAGAGAAAATGTAGTTGTATTCTACTTCGCGTTGTTAGCAAATCCAAGGGCTAGAGTCGTCGGATTTCGGAGTTCTTTACTCCGTTGCGATCGTCGTCTTGTGGGTAAGATCTAGATACCGTTTTTATGTTGTTTAGTTGATTTTGATTAAACCCTAATTGGGTGATTTGGAGGTAATTGGGGATTTTGGTTGTTGGTAGTTTGTAATTGTATGATTATGTATGTGTAGGAGGTGATTTCGTAGAGGAGCGTTTCTGACCGTTGAGTTGACTGCGCGGTGATTGCTTTTTAGGTAAGGTTTCCCAACTCAGTTATTGTGTACATAGTTGTAAGATGCTTGTATTTGTTTGTATGCGTCTGTGGTTGGTATTGATGATATTGACATTTACATTGTATTGCGTGAATGGATTGTGTTGTCTGTGGTTCGCGAGGTGTGCCCTCGGCTGAGTGGAGTCACTTGCGGGAGTGACTTCACGCCCTTGATTCGCCCTCTGTGGAACCCGCCACAGGAGGGGATGTGCACATTAATGAACATGGGTTTACGCTCGGAATGAATGAGCGGGGCTTTGGTGGGTACGGCTGCGGTCCCCCACTGGTAGGGCTACACACTTTACTGTGTAGTCAGGTGTGTGGTGGTGTGATGATATTGGTGGATGGAATGTTGTGCCTTTGTGTTTTGATTTATGTATGCAGTAACTGACTCCGTCTTATGTTTTGAAAAACTGTGGTGATCCATTCGGGGGATGGTGAGCAGTTGTTGAGCAGGTTTGATAGACACGCATGGGAAAGCTGGGTTGAGTCGCCACATGATGTTAGGAGTCTTCCGCTGAGTCAGAGTTTTGCTAGTAATACTTGTTAGACTTTTGAGACGTTGTACCTTTGTTAAGACAGTTTTAGTTTTGGCATGTAAACAGTTTAAATTTGTTTATTAAAGTACGTTTCGCTATTGTCTATTTGATATTCATTGCCTCAAAAAATCGAGATGGTAGTACTCCTGTCTCTAAGGTGGTCTTGGTAAGGCACCTTGTTGTATGGAGGTGTTACAGTATTGGCCCACAGGTGGAACCGTAGGACCTTGGCTCTCATGTCCCCTCTCAACGGCGTCTCCGGCCCTGGTTCTTTTGGTAGGTGGTCGGGTGGCGTTAGCTCTCGGCATGCTGCAATGATATCAATAGACAACAAAAGAATTTTGGCTCAAGTGTTGAAAACAAGAAGAAATTTAAGATTCCCATTACCAATAAAAGTGAAGCCTTAAGACGGATTTTTCGCCCAAAATACTCAAAATCGATTGCAAAAACTCATAACATTAACATCCTATAGCCTTTTCTAGTTCTAAAACAGGATTTGAACTATCAAAAACAAAATTTTTGGGTGAAACCCTAGAAAATCCGAGTTCAATTGTTACAAGATTTGGCTCAAAATTTCAGTTTCTAGCATCAAAACAAAAGCTAAAGCAAGTTCCTTCATCATCTACAACATGAATCTAAGTATAAAACTAAGGCTTCTACTTCTAATTTGTTGGTTTCGTTATCAAAGCATAAGAAACTAGCTAAAATAACATTACCTTGCAAATTTGAAGATGATGAACAAGAAAAGGATGATTAAGACGGAGTTGAGAGGTAAGAACACAAAATCCTTCAAGCTTTTGATGAGAGAAAAAAGTTTGAGAGTGTTTGGGAGAGAGTAGTAGTTGAGTTGTGTCGAAAATAAGAAGAAAAAAGATGTTTATAAGTGTAAAAATCAAAATCGCGATTTCTGGGTTATTAAGGCCCCTCGGTCGAGTAATAACCGCACTCGGTCAAGTATCCGTCACTCGGTCGAGTGCAAGGTACTCGGTAGAGTGTCGATAATGGGCAGATTCAATCCAAGTTCTGCCTATTTATGAACTCGGTTGAGTATCCTACGCACTCAGTCGAGTGGATGTGACTCGGTCGAGTACGCCCTTGCATTCGGTCGAGTTCCCCAAAAATTCAATTAAAAAAATTGCGTTGTCGATATCAATGTTCCTGCAATACAATACGGCATTCGGAGTCCGAGGAGCGTCTTGGAACTCGTCACTAATTAGCCTTTTACTTACGATACTATCAAACTAGACACCAAGGTTATAAAGCACACACCAACTACCTTATGCTCCATCTTAACTACCGATACTGACTCAAAACACGCGATTATACTCATAGCATCATGTTCAAAACTTGCACATACTCAAAAGTTGTACGACATCTGCATACTCAATCTTCTAAATGCTCAAACAAGTAAAACAGTAAAACGGTTGCATCTACATATACTCAACCTTATACCAACACTGATACACATACATCTATCAAACAACCATTTATCATTCATACCTCTTACTATATCACCTTTCTATTAGCGACACATAACCGCATACAATGAAAGCATATTCATTACATATCACAGAAGCAGTTTCTACACAGCATCCCACCCCGAGATTACTGGCATAAACACATTGGGGCCGGGATTTTGGAATGAGGGCGCTTTCTCACCTAAAATCAAACACAAGGGGCTCTCAACATACATACACCAGGTTCATTTTAATTGACACCCTATGTTCATTAGGTTCATTGGTTACAGGTTCTAAAACCTAGCTCTCATACCACTTTGTAACACCCCTACTTAATAAGGAGCCTTAACTAGGTCTTCTCCGAGAACCAAGGGTGCTACCATCTCGGTTGATCGAGGTAAGTATATATCAAATTGACCATCCAAGAACATTTATTAGATACATTACAAGTTACAACGAAGGCTGAAAGACAACATAACTATACATATATGAAGACTAGTACAACAAGTGACTCTACTAGCAACTGCAGGTACTACTACGTCAGACGTTCTCCCATCCCACATCAAACACCAAGAAGCAAAGCATCCATACATTAACTAAACCTACAAGTTAACCTGCTGACCATCCCCGAATAGATCATCACAGTTTTGAAAACATAAACGGGGTCAGTCAACTATACAACAATATGATATAATAAAACATAAGCATAAACATCCACTGTTATCGTAACCAAAACCTTCAAACTCCACAGTAATCAGTAAACCGACTATACAATGAGGTGTGCAGTTCTTCCAGATTACCCATCGCAGCAGGTAATCCTCGCTGTCAGTGGGGACCGCAGCCATACCACCTAAGCCCCGCTCATCACACGAGCGAACCCATGTCTAATATGGGAGTTATATATAAGTCGATAATCACTTCATATTCAGTTTTCTAAACCTAAACATTTCTCAAAGTACAATTTAATCACTCTAATCATTTAGCAAGCAAGATCTAGTCTTCGTTCGGTTGTCGAATTTCCGCGTTCGTGTGTCAGTTAATTGTAAGTTTTGCTTCCTCTATCTTGTATATTGTTTATGTTGATTGAAAAACTATGTGGGTTAAGTTAGGGATTGTTTAGTCTATTAGAGACGGTTTGTGATGTAGTATTGTTTGATTATCTTTGTAGGTGACTGTTTCGTGGAAGAGCGATTTTAGCTTTGTTGATTGTGTGCATTTCGGAATTTGTGAATAAGGTAGGGTTTCCCTACTCAGTCATCTATATGTTTGGTTTATGTTAGTTGGATTTATGTATTATCTTGATTTGGTGTATGGAGTGTGGATTGGTGACATTGTTAGTATTGTTTGCGAAGCCATCGTCGAGAGATGGTCTTCACCCCATGTTCACCCCTTCTGGTTCCCGTCACAAGGAGGATGTGCACATTAATGATCTGGGTTCGCTCATTGCGATGAGAGGGGATTAGGTGGCAAGGTTGCGGTCTTCCGTTGGCGGTGTGGGTACCTGTTGCGATGGGTAACCTGACAGGCCTGACTGCGGTTCAGACAGTTTTATTAATGGATGAGATTGGCTAATTCAGGATTGTTTAATGTTGTTGTTTGTTTCGTAATCTATTGATGAGTAGTATTTTGGTCGCGTTTTACCCTTCACTTATATCTTATTCCCACTCGATTTTGAGTGCTTAATTGATTAAATAACTCATTTTAGTTACTAATTTATAATAATTAGTCGTCTTAGTTAGATTTAAGAAATAGTCGGATTATTAATATATAATTCTTATTAATATTATTTTATTAATTTGATGTGTAGGAGAGATGGGATTGCGAAATGATATTAGTAGCAAATATAGAACAAGGCAAATTCCATTTTAAAGACTAAAGTCAAGGTCAAGATTGACCATGACCCTAGCCCAAGGCCATCAGCACTCAATCATCACCAACGCAATCTTTCATCATCGTCCATCATCATCACCATAACCCACCATCACTTTCTTTCATCATTCATCATCATCACCACGATTTATTATCATCATTCGTCATCAACAACGCAATCGACATCAACTACTACTCCCCAGCCGGCCAACCGGCCACCGCCTCCTCACCGATCTGGACAACAACACAAGTTCCTCCTTTTTTCGTGAAGAACTCGGTACCGGTGCCCCCACCGACCGCCGGTCACCCGATACGCAACACACAAACAACAGCAAAACACCCTCTGTCAGCCGCCCTTCTGCCGGTGGACCGGTTCCCACGCACACCCGCATCAATTTCTCCCTTTGCTTCAACAATGCTCGGTGTCGGTGCCTAGCACGGTCGCCGTTTAACCGGCCTGGAGGCCAATTACGAAAAAAAAGGAAGAGAGGAAGACGAAATGACGGCTTTTCCCTTCATTTAACAACAAGACTTGTGTTTTGTAGGCATGAGGATGTCGTTTTGACATGATAAATTAAAAGGGGATCTCATGACTATAATAGGAAGAGGTAGAAGACTGGATTGAAGGAGGGAGTTTTGGGCTGAGTGGAAAGAAAGTAGTTTTTGGGCTGGGTTTTAGAAAAAGAAATGAGGAGCTTATTGTGAGTTCAGACATAATTTTAGGAAATTAAGGAGAGTTAGTTTTGGGCTGGGTATTTAGAGAGGAGATTAGGCCCAAGTTTGAGAGATTAGAGGAGGATATTAGTCTTAGGTTTACATTCAGGACTCTTATTACTTTTATATTTTTACATCCAAAAATCCGAGTTACTCTGAGAATCCGTCTTTAATTAAAGTTGTAATTTTTCTTCAAAAAAAAACTTCAATTACTCTTTAGTTTATGTAAGATTTACAATTTCTCAATAGTTTACATTTAGCTTCGGGTTGTAATTTGAAGGAAGAAGACATTCATCTTACTTATTTCAATCTAAGTTTACTCCTTTAATTAATGTTGGTATATTTCCTCTCTTATTTACATCTATTTTCATTTGTTGACATCTTTTATTTTGTTTAATTGTTATTTATCCAAAGTTATCATGTTATTTGTCATTGTTTACATGTTGTTTTCTTTCATTGTTGATTTCTCATCCATGAACATGCGTGAGTAGTTTTATTTAGGGTTTAGGGGGAACTTCGGTAATTAAAGGGGGTGAATTTCGGTTGTTAACACTTTGATTCAGGTGATTAATTGGTCTTTACTCTCATGCATATGAACTGTTTGTTTAATTGTTTAAATGAAAGTATGAACCTTTCATTGACATGTTTGGCCTATCTTGGTGCTTATGCTATTGGATGGTCTTTATTCCATGTTAGTGACTATTTTATCTTGACTAAGTGATAACTTGTTGATAAACTTAAGGTGTCTAAGAAATTAGGCTTAAGTCTTTGACCATTATCGTCACCCATATTGTTAAGCCTTGTTTCTTCCTCTATTTACCCAAGCGAACCCAAAGACCATGGCTTTCCCTTCATTGATTAGAAACAACTTCATTTAGTTTAATTTTATATCTTTTTTGCATCTTATTTTACTATTAATCAAACCTTTTTCATTTGTTAGACTAAATTGAGACTTGAATGAGCTAAGTACTAATCCCCGCCATCTTTGTGATCAACACCCGACTAAATACTATTTTTAATTGGGTTTCATAAATTGTTTTTTATTCGAAAATGACGACAAATCCGACCATCATCTATGATTCTTGAGCAGTTGATTGACCCTTTCTTTGTGTTGTAAACCTGCGGTGATCCATTGAAGAATAGTGAGTAGATTTCTAGCAAGTTTGTTGGTTGAGCTCGTAGGGGATGGATGGGAGTATCACCGAGTCCTAGCTAGCTTCCGTTGTTACGTTGTCATTAGTTGAACATTTTTATGGAGTTGTAATTTTGGTATTTCAGTTGGGTTTTGATAGTTTTGTTTTGTAATCGACTAAACCTTTACTTTATTAATTTGTTCTTTGATGGTCTATTTGATATGCTTACCTCGGGCAACCGAGATAGTAGCACCTCAATTTACTAAGGTAGATCTTGGTAAGGCACTTTGGTAGATGGGGTTGTCACATAACCTCTTACATGGCTATACCACCATGACTCTATAATCTTCTCATGGTTATCACAAACCACCATTCCCGAGATTTTATGGTAAAATCAATTATATCAGAAAACCTAAAATGCCTTACATAAGACATTGACATGTTAAAAAATCATACAAAATAGTTAGCATACTAACATTATTAAATAACCGATCAACACATTATTAGATAACCGATCAAGCATCCATTGATCAAAACACTATTTTCCATGAACATTCGTTCAGACATGTATGTTCATCTCACATATTATCCAATGTAGGAAAAAATACAATTTGAATATTTACAACTCTACATGGGTGAATTTTAATTTTTCCTTAAAAAGAAAACTAGGCTACTTAAGGTACCATATACCGGCCCTACATATCGCCCTAAATCAATACACTTATGTTTCTAACAAGCCACATATATGAACCATATATTACCACTCTATATACATATTTTCGTGTATTGCATTCAAGAGAGCATGTGTGACACCCCGCGACATAACATGAACATATCTAGTGAATTGCAGCGGAAAAATGCGGGATTTTTAAAACTTTTTGAAGTTTAATCGCGAAGTACCACTAACATAAATAAAAGAGTGTAAAAGAGTAAACTTAGGTTTTACAAACCAAAGTAGACGAAGTGGGGAAAAGATATCCCACGAATAACATGTTTTAAAAGGGTGAGTCTAGGCTACGAAATGTAAGAGTCAAATGTCGATGCTTGCTAGCTCACACGAGTCTCAACCCCATAGAACACCAATCTGTACCTGTCATTCATGTAAACAAGAATCCAACGGTCAGTGGGGAGTAACTCAAGGTTCTCCCAGCCACATTACATCAAAATTAACGTAAGTACAAACGTAAACAAATCATATCAAATAAAGAATGAACAAGAACAACTTAAATAAAAGCACAGAAGCATATGAGACATACACACCAATGAATATAGGGAAGGGCATTGATAACTAACATCGAACACGATAATAACTACATGTAGTTCACCACATGGCAAATGACAAATGCAAAACACAATGAATGCACGACCTTTACTGCTCTAGACTCATTTTCTCCCGGTAGGACGACGATAATACATATCCGATCCTAGTCTACACATGGCCAGACTCTCGGGATACACGTTTCCCGATTCGACATGCGGCAGAACAACGCGCATCCAAGACTCGATCGACAGAACGGAAGTCGAGTACCCCAAATTCGGCAGAACGACACGAAAGTGGCGGAAATAAGAAGAGTTAACCAAATCACGGCAGAATGACACATGAAAGGCGTAAACTAGTCAAGCAAGTACACATTGCATATTGGCATTTCCATGAAAGCACGACCCAAGGTAAATAATTGATCAATGCAAGTAATTCACACTTAACATACGATAAATAGATGAAAATGAAGATGATATAACTCATACTTGGTTAGTCTACAACATATCATGTGATTTTAGTACAAACAAACCCTAAACTCATCACTTATTGATCGTATAAGAAACATATGAAAAAGGAAACAGGAGCTTCCCAGTTGGCGGTGGCACCGGCCGCAAACCCACCGGCCGCGCAGCAGGCCATAACCAACTAAACATGAATGAGGGTCAGAGGTCTCCCAGTCGGTATGAGCACCGACTGCCGGCCAACCGGTCGTGCACCTCAACCTAAAACACAGATTTACACTTTACAACAGAAACTTCCTAGACGGGTGAGCCACAGGCGGCCAACCCACCGCCTGAGACACAAGCCACCATGAAAATTAAACAACAACTTACAGGGGTCTCTCAGCCGGCCAGGCCATCGGCGGACGGTCCCCCGGCTGGGATACACGACACCACAATAATTAATCAACAATTTACAGGAACTTCCCAGCCGACCAGACCATTGGCGGCCGGTTCCCCGGCTTGGACCTGCTGTACACCATTTCAGCACAAGATAGCAACAAATATGAACTTGATGATGGGTTTCGCACGTAAACTTGAGACGGAAAATATACATGAAGCGGAGATCATGCATTCAAACATCCACTTTACTGAAAAGTCTACAAACCAATAGTTTACATGTTGACAATTTCATGGAATATATGAGCATATACACCAAACATGATTAAGATGACATATTTGGCAAAGCTAAGCATGAAACCCTCGCAAAATCATTCCCTTAAAACATCCATATTATAATTATGGAGAAACATAACCGATTTCCATCAACAACATAAGATGAACATATTAAATTATGAACCACATAAGAAACTTGTCAAGCATGTAAATTTCTCAACTTTAAACATATAAACACCAATTTTAACACAAGTAAGCACATAATTTTGAGTGTAATGTCGAGTAACCTATCATCGTTACCTTATAGCTCTTCAATCTTCAATAGAATCGTCCACAACAAAGCTATCCTCTTCCGGGTCGTCCAAACATGCACCTAAACATAAAAATGAAAGATTAGTTGAAGAATTCACCATCTTAGTGAATCCTAGGGTTTCAAAAATGGTAATAAGGGGAGAAAAATGGTGTCTTTCTTACTTAGAAAGATGAAGAACGAGAAAAGGAAAAATTTGGCGCGAAAATGACTTGATTCGGTTGAGAAACGAGTAAGTTATGAAGATTTGAAGTTTGAGAAGAAAAATGGTGTTTTAATGGAGGGAGAGTAATTTTAGAAAAATGAAGGTAGAAGGTGAAGTGGGAGGGTTTTCGATCTACAAAGTGCACTAGAAAGGGCCCAAAATGACAATACTTGCCCCAATTATCAAGGTAATTCGGTTTTCACTCGGATTCGATGTAGGATCCGTTTCTACGACCCATTTGGGCTAAACGATCCTAAATCTTACCTATTTATATAAAAATACTGTTTTTATGAAAATAAGGTTTATTTAGTAAAAATGAAAAATAAAATAGTTAATTAAATATAAATTCCAAAGCGGGAAATTCGCGGGTGTTACAATCTTCCCTCAGTTTAAAAAGTTTCGCCCTCGAAACTTGAAGCAAGGGTGATTACCTTAGGCAAATAAACTAGGATACTTGGTACGCATAGAGACTTCCGGTTCCCAAGTCTCTTCTTCTACATTTCCACACTTCCACAAAACTTTCACTAGGGGTACAACCTTACTCCTCAACTTCTTATCCTTCTTGTCTAACATACGAATTAGTCTCTCTTTTAAAGATAGACTCGGCTCAAGCTCGGGAATTTCATTTTGCAACACATGACTATGGTCGTTAATGTATTTCCTAAGTTGAGACACATGGAAAAAATCATGAACTTTATCCAAACTCGGGGGTAAATCCAATTTGTAAGCCACGACACCAATTCTCTTCAAAACATCATACGGTCCAATGTACTTTGGACTAAACTTTCCTTTCACACCAAGCCTCTCCACTCCTTTCATAGGGAAAACTTTCAAGAATACCTTATCACCAATTTCAAAATCCAAGGGTCGATGGCGAACATCGGCATAAGATTTTTGACGATCTTGAGCGGCTTTCATTCTCTCTCGGATGAGATTCACATGGTCAATCGTCTCGCTTAGCTTGTCGGGTCCTAAATCACGAACATCACTTGCTTGATCCCAACAATCAGAGTACAACACTTTTTTCCATACAAGGCTTCATAAGGGGTCATCTTGATAGAAGTATGATAACTATTGTTGTAAGAAAACTCCACTAAAGGTATGCTCTTCTCCCAACTAGCATGAAAACCTAGGGTACAAGTACGCAACAAGTCTTCAAGGGTTTCAATGGTTTTTTCGGTTTGTCCATCGGTAGCTGCATGAAAAGCGGTACTCATCAACAACTTACTACCCATAGCATCTTGCAAAGCTTTCCAAAATATCTCACAAAATCTTGGGTCATGATCCGAAACAATATCCTTTGGAACACCATGATAACGAACAATCTCTTCCACATAGGCACTAGCAAGGCGATCCAAATTCCAGGTTTCTTTAATAGGAATGAACCTAGCAAATTTGGTCATCTATCCACAATTACCCAAACGACATCCTTTCCACCAACGGTCTTGGGCAAAGCCATCACAAAATCCATGGAAATGGATTCCAACTTCCACAACGGAACATCCAAGGGTTATAGCAAACCTCCAGGTCTCTTATGCTCGATCTTCACTTGTTGACAAGTGAGAAATCTTCCAACATATGTCACAATGTCATTCTTCATGTTAGGCCACCAAAATTGAAGCTTCAAGTCTTTGTACATCTTGTCTCCTCTGGGATGAATCGAATAAGAGGATAGATGAGCTTCATCAAGCACTCTCTTTCTCAGGTCGACGGCATCGGAAACATACATGCGGCCTTGGTAACGGAGATATCCACTAGCATCCATCTCGCAATCCTTAGCTTTACCTTCAAGAAGCCTGGCTTGAAATCTTTGAAAAGTAGCATCATCCGTTAGGGCATCGCGGATCTCACGGTAAAGAACGGGTTCAGCAACCATAGTTCCAAGATAATCGAATCCACTCTCTACAACTTGAATGTTCAATCTATGGAATTCGGCACAAAGATCATCGAGAAACACTCGAATGGCACTCAAGGAATGATTCGACTTCCTACTAAAGGCATCTGCAACCACATTTGCTTTTCCTTCATGATACAACAACTCCACATCATAGTTATTCACCAACTCCAACCAACGTCGATGTCTCATATTCAACTCCTTTTGGGTGAATATATACCTCAAACTCTTGTGATCGGTGTAGATACGGCAATGAACTCCAATGAGGTAGTGTCTCTGTAACACCCCCATATACCAAGGTGCCTTACCAAGACCACCCTAGCATATAGAGATGCTACCATCTCGGTTGCTCGAGATACAATATATCATAATTGACCATCAAGAAACAACATTTAAAGTTTAACTGTTTAAAGGGCGTACAACTCATAAACCAAAACCAAACATACGATACAAATTGTCTCAACAAAAACTACTGAAAACCAAATCTGTTATAGGACTACAGCGAAAGACTAAACTTAAGACTAGTGATGACTCCATCCCAGCCAGATCCCGCGAGCTATCTATATGATTACCTGTTAGACACTGCTCACTATCCCCGAATGGATCACCACAGTTTTCAAAACGCATATACGGGGTCAGTTACTGAATAAACAATATAAGCGTCATACACAAACCATACATCACATTTCCCAAACTCCACATCACACCGAACACCTGACTACACACTAAATGTGTAGTCCTACCAGATTACCCATCGCAACAGGTAATCCACTCCGCCAGTGGGGACTGCAGCCGTACCACCTAAGCCCCGCTCAAAAACATAGAGCAAATAACCCAATGACCATTAATGTGCAAATCCCTCTTGTGATGGGAACAACAAAGGGCGAACAAGGGCGTGAAGCCATTCCCACAAATGACTCCACTCAGCCGAGGGCGGACCTTGCGAACCATATACAAACAACACGACAACCATTCCACAATATGATAACCATGCCAATAACAATAATGTAATTACAATCACCATACAATCATGCCACACAACATTCTTATACAATTTAAACAATAACCGAGTAGGGAAACACTACCTGAGATGGAAATCACAAAGCTAGTGCAAGAAGTCGGAATCTCTCCTCTACGAAGTCACCTCGTATACTACAAACATCCAATTATGATCTACACAACAATTAACTCCCAAAAACCCCCAATCTACCCAATTAGGGTTTAAAACAAAATTAACGAATCAACATAAAAATGACATAAGGATCTTACCCATAAAACGATGATCGCGAGGGTATGAAAAGCCCTAAAAGTTATGTACTCTAGCCCTTGATTTGATAGTAAAGAGAAGGGTGGTCTTACGTTGTTGAGTTCTCTTTTATGAAAATTTATAAAAGTAAAAGTAAAAATGAAAAGAAACGTCGTTGTTGTATAAAAGGCTCCCTTTTTCTTTAAAATCAAACCGGACACAAAACCCGTAACAGCGAAGGTACGTACTCTATCGAGTAACCCCTACTCAATCGAGTTGACCCGATTCGATCGAGTAACTAACAAATAGACTTCTCCCAAACTCTGGTAATAACTTACTCGATAGAGTACCCTCTACTCGATAGAGTACCCAAAGGTCATAAAACCTGAGGTATTACAATCTCCACATCTTCAAATCATGAACGACGACGGCTAACTCAAGGTCATGAGTAGGGTAGTTCACTTCATGAACTCTCAATTGTCGTGAAACATAGGCAAACAATCTTCTATTTTGTATGAGTACACAACCTAAACCCATCTTGAAAGCATCACAATACACATCAAAGTCTACTTTATCATCGGGCAAGGTCAACATGGGAGCGGTAGTTAACTTTCTCTTCAATTATTGGAATGAATCTTCACAAGCTTCGGTCCACACAAACTTGGATTCCTTCTTTAAAAGTTGAGTCATCGTTCTAGAAAGCTTGGAGAAATCTTTCACAAAGCGACGGTAATAACCCGCCAAACCCAAGAAACTTCGGACCTCACCAACATCGGTAGGACTCTTCTACTCCACTACGGCTTCAATCTTCTAGGGGTCCACCATGACACCATCCTTATATATGACATGGCCAAGGAAAGACACTTCAGGCAACCAAAATTCACACTTAGAAAACTTGGCAAACCACTTTTGACGGTGAAGGAATCCTAACACGGTACGAAGATGATCGGCATGCTCTTCTTAGGTCTTGGAAAATACAAGGATATCATCAATGAAGACCAAAACACACTTATCCAAGAACTCACTAAAAGTTCGGTTCATTTAGTCCATGAAGATAGCGGGAGCATTGGTCAAACCAAAGGGCATCACCTTAAACTCGAACTGTCCATATCTCGTGCTAAAGGCTGTCTTAGGGATATCGGAATCACGGACGGGGATTTGATGATAACCGGATCTCAAATCAATCTTGGAGAAAGTATAAGCACCTTTGAGTTGATTAAAAAAATCTTCAATTCTTGGTAGAGGATACTTGTTCTTGATAGTCACACGGTTAAGCTCACGGTAATCGATACAAAGTCTCATGGATCGATCCTTCTTCTTCAAAAAGAGCACAGGAGCACCCCAAGGTGAGGCATTAGGTCGAATGAATCTCTTCTCAATAATATCATCAAGTTGCAATCTTAATTACTTAAACTCGATTGGCGCCATACGATAAGGGGCCTTGGAAGTGGGACCGGTTCCGGGTACAAGGTCGATAGAGAACTCTAAATCACGTTCGGGAGGGATTCCGAGCAACTCGTCGGGAAAGACATCGTCGAACTCACGAACAACGGGCACTTCTTTAAGCTTCGACAAAGAAGTAGAAGTAGAGGTCACCACACACAAGTAGGCTTGGCAACCTTTTCTTACCATACTTACTAACTTCAAAGCGAAAATCAACTTCACACCCATTTGGGAACGGGTTCCCTTATAGGTTACACGAACACCTAAAGGACTCTTAAAACAAATCTTTTGATCTCTGCATTCAAATCTAGCATAGTACTTAGACAACCAATCCATACCTAGTATTACATCAAATTCCTCAAGGGGACAACGAAGTAGGCTAGCGGGAGAGATGGTTCCCGAGATAGAGATAGGAACATTGGAGTAGGAGAGGGAACATGAAATAATATCTCCGGATGATAAAGATATGGGGGTATCTTCACCAGGAATAGGCTCAATGGCTAGCTTTTCTGAAAGATTGGAAGATATGAATTATAAAGATGCGCCGGTATCAAATAGAATAAGGCGAGGATGATCAAGAATTGAGAACATACCCGTAAGGATATCGGGATGAGCGGCGGCTTTGGCACGACTCATGACAAAGATGGTTCCTCTTGGCTTAGCATTTGGAGTAGGAGTAGTTGTTTTCCTCTCGGGGCAATCATTGTAGCAATGTCAGGGCTTCTTATAATGAACACAAGTCAAAGGCTTGCTAAAACATCTAACTCCGGGGTGTATATCTTGTCTACAATTGAAGCATTTGCGGGCTTTCTCAAAGTTGTTGTTTTATTGAGGAGTTTTTCCACTTGATACTTGTCCTCTCGGCACAAACTTTTTCTTGTTAGTATAATTTGATGAAGATGAGGGCACAAAGGGTCTTTTGCCATGGAAGTTAGGGCGGTAAGAATTAGGAGCGGTACGAGGCTTAGCATCTTCTTCAATGGCCTTCAAAGAGATTTCGGCCCAAATAGCATTATAATAAACCTCCACAAAGGTTGTTGAGTTTCTTCTCACCATGCTTTCCAACATAGGATTCAAGTTGTTCTTGTAGATGTAGACATGTTCTTCTTCATCTTTCACGAACTTAGAGGCATAGTGAGCAAGGTCATTGAACTTGTCGGTGTATTCTTGAATGGATAGGATTCCTTGTTTGAAGTCCATGAACTCCTTCAATCTTTGTTGCTTGAGCTCCTTAGGATAGAAGCGGGTTTCCACAAGGGTCTTGAAGCAGCTCCAATCAAAGGTAGGGTCTTGAGTGACGGTAGCGCCGGTAAAAGTCCACCACCTATCGGCTTCCTTCACAAGAAAGTGAGAGGTTATCTTCACCTTGTCTTCCTCTTGAACATCGTAAAGAGAGAAATTCTTCTCCATGTCGCGAAACCATTCCGATAACTCCATAGGATCCACTTCACCACCATAGATCCTAGCCTTGTTCCTTACAAGTTGGCTTGCAATCCAAGCAAAGCTACCTTGTCGATTTCCCTCATTGTTGAGTGGGTGGAACGGGGTTGACATTAACATTGGCATTGACACCTTATTGATTTTGAAGGATTTGGGCAAGAGCTTGCATGATGGTATTCTCCACATTAGTTGGTCGCACCATCTTCTTAAGGCACTAAATCAAACAAGTTAGCACCTACCAAATAGCATAAACAAGTAGACTACCAACATGGTCATTAGTTCACCAACCTCTCATTCATTATTCAAGTTAAAGTACACGTGTATGTGTCAGGAGCATCAATGCTCTGATACCAACCGTGACACCCCGCGATATAACATGAACATATCTAGTGAATTGCAGCGGAAAAATGCGGGATTTTTAAAACTTTTTGAAGTTTAATCACGAAGTACCACTAACATAAATAAAAGAGTGTAAAATAGTAAACTTAGGTTTTACAAACCAAAGTAGAAGAAGTGGGAAAAAGATATACCACGAAAAACATGTTTCAAAAGGGCGAGTCTAAGCTACGAAATATAAGAGTCAAATGTCGATGCTTGCTAGCTCACACCAGTCTCAACCCCATAGAACACCAATATGTACCTGTCATTCATGTAAAAATGAACGCCACAGTCACTGGGGAGTAACTCAAGGTTCTCCCAGCCACATTACATTAAAATGAACTTAATTACAAACGTAAACAAATCATATCAAATAGAGAATGAACAAGA
The DNA here is from genome assembly GCA_009801015.1 of Silene noctiflora. Classification (NCBI taxonomy): domain Eukaryota; kingdom Viridiplantae; phylum Streptophyta; class Magnoliopsida; order Caryophyllales; family Caryophyllaceae; genus Silene; species Silene noctiflora. The sequence goes on along the minus strand of VHZZ01006987.1, from coordinate 9,693 downwards.
ACAACTTAAATGAAAGCACAGAAGCATATAAGACATACACATGAATAAATATAGGGAAGGGCGTTGATAACTAACATTAAACATGATAATAACTACAAGTAGTTTACCACATAGCAAATGACAAATGCAAAACATAATGAACGCACGACCTTTACTGCTCTAGACTCATTTCCTCCTGGTAGGACGACGATAATACATATCCGATCCTAGTCTAAACCTGGCTAGACTCTCGGGATACACGTTTCCCGATTCGACATGCGGTAAAACGGTGCGCATCCAAGACTCGATCGACAGAAAAAAAGTCATGTACCCCAAATTTGACAGAACGGCACGCGAAAGGCGTAAACTAGTCAAGCAAGTACACATTTCATATTGGCATGAAAGAACGACCCAAGGTAAATAATCGATTAATACAAGTAATTAACACTTGACATATGATAAATAGATGAAAATAAAAATGATATAACTCATACTTGGTTAGTCTACAACATATCATGTGATTTTAGTACAAACAAACCATAAATCCATCACTTATTGATCGTATAAGAAACATATGAAAAAGGAAACAGGAGCTTCCCAGTCGACAGTGGCACCGTACGTGCACCAGGCCATAACCAACTAAACATGAATGAGGTTCAGAGGTCTCCCAGCCGGTATGAGCATCGGCTGGCGGCCAACCGGTCGTGCAGCTCAGCCCAAAACACCGATTTACAATTTACAACACATAATTCCCAGATAGGTGAGCCACCAGCGGCTGACTCACCGCCTGAGACATAAGCCACCATGAAAATTAAACCACTTACATGGGTCTCCTAGCCGGCTAGGCCATCGGCAGTCGGTCCCCTGGCTGGGATACACGACACCACAATAATTAATCAACAAGTTACAAGAACTTCCTAGCTGGCCAGGCCATCGGCAGCCGGTCTCCCGGCTGGGACCTGCTGTACACGATTTCAGCACAAGACAACAACAAACATGAACTTGATGATGGGTTTCGCACGTAAACATGAGACGAAAAATATACATGAAGCGGAAAGCAGTCGCACACCTATAAAAAATAATTACCTTAGATTTGGCTAACAAATTAACGTAGTAAGGTAGGGGTCGAACCACAGAGAAACAGGAGTCACTTTACGAAATGCTATGGTTAGGTCTGTATAAACATCGGGTTACTTTTTTTCTTTTTTGAGTTTGGTAAAATGCAATGTAAATTGAAATAATGTAAAATTAAAAATAATAATTAAAGGAGTCTAGGGGTGTCGGGTCACACAAGCATAGTAATATGATTCCTGCTAAACTAGAAATGAATAATGAAGATAAATGTTTTGGTCTATTGACAACCACCTCTGGATATTATTGTCGACCATAGAACGGGTTCTAACGAGCTCTCGTTATGGCTAGATCGGTCTGCTACAACATGCTTAGTCTAATACAAATCCGTGTCTCTCAACTTATAGAATGTATTAACACATTTAACCAAATATTGTGATCAATAATCTAAGATTGACAATTACAATGCAAACATGTGTAGAAACAAATATGCAACATTATAACATTCTAATTTAACATGATTAAACAACAACTAATACATGGCTCCCCTAATCCCTAGACAAAAGGTAACTACTCACTCATGATAAAAGTAAAACTAAGTAAGAATGAAATACTTTGCATAAACATGATGAATAGAATATATGACTAAAAGGAAATTAAGAACGATAATTATAAACTAAACTAAATATTAACATAAACAAGATAAGACTAATAATGAAATGCTAAATGAAAATGTAGTGGAAGTGCTTTGATGATTACTAAATGTAAATTGCATAATAAAAACATAAAGTAGATTACTATCAAATGAAATGTAAATAACTAAATAACTAAATAATAAATGTAAATAACAAAAGAAACTAACAAAGGAAATTGTAACGTAAATACTAAAATGAAGAGATTAACGAAATGAGATTGCAAAATGAAGAACAATGTAAACCAAAGGAACTTATATTAAAATTGCAAATATAACTAAGGATTGTTTTGTGATTACAAAATGTAAATGTAAACTAATTTCTGAAACTAAGGAGAAAAATAAGATAATAGAATGTAAGAATGATTGTAAGATGCTTAGAATGATATAGAATAAGATGATATGAGATGCCTAGAAGTCGGGATTAAGCTCCCCTTATATATTAGTCTAAGGGTGAAACGTAAATAATCTTGGGAAGGGTCACCCTGATCGGCGACAGGCCACCCCGATCGGGGACGCGTGAATTCAGGTTTAAGGCCTTCAATACTTGACTAAATGCTCGGGGAATCCAATGCTACGCCTTAAGTACCCTTTAATCGTCCGACTTATTGCAAAATGTGGAATCTAAGTAGAATCCTAAGCATG
>VHZZ01006984.1:60967-71317 GCA_009801015.1 Silene noctiflora | reverse complement strand
ACGATCAGCATATAAGTGAATAATAATTGTTAGTAAAGTGAAACATATGTATGAAAGGTCAGATGATACCAGGTTGGGTTAGTTCAGTTAGGCCATGTTAGGTTGGGTTGGGTGGACTCAGGTTGGTTCGGGTCCAGCATGGGTAGGGTTTAGGGTTTGGGTTAGGCCTAGGTTTGGGTTTGGGTCGGGTCTAGGTTTGGATTCAGATATGGGTTCGGGTTTGGATTCGGATATGGGTTCGGGTTTGGATATGGGTTCGGGTTTGGATTTGGGTTCGGGTTCGGGTTCGGGTTCGGGTATGGGTTTGGATATGGGTTAGGGTTTGGATATGGCTTAGGATTCGGATTTGGGTTAGGGTTCAGATTTGGGGTATGTAGGGTTCAGATTTGGGGTAGGGTTAGAATAGGGTTAGGGTTCAGATATGGGTTAGGGTCTTGGTTTGGGTTGGGGTCTGGGTTTGTGTTGGGGATTGGGTTTAAATTGGGTAGGGTTTAGGGTTTGGGTTAGGCCTAGGTTTGGGTTTGGGTCGGGTCTAGGTTTGGATTCAGATATGGGTTCGGGTTTGGATATGGGTTCGGGTTTGGATTTGGGTTCGGGTTCGGGTTCGGGTATGGGTTTGGATATGGGTTAGGGTTTGGATATGGGTTAGGATTCGGATTTGGGTTAGGGTTCAGATTTGGGGTATGTAGGGTTCAGATTTGGGGTATGTAGGGTTAGAATAGGGTTAGGGTTCAGATATGGGTTAGGGTCTTGGTTTGGGTTGGGGTCTGGGTTTGTGTTGGGGATTGGGTTTAAATTGCAGTTTCTAATACTCTCTCGGATTGAAGAATAAGAAACGTTCGTGATCAGATAAACATCACAACACCGCCAACTAATGTTTCTACTGATTATACTCCATCGTATGCCAACACTCTTACTCTAASACCAAATCAGTTAAGGGCGAAAACAACAAAAGAAAAAAGACAATTGTGTTCCACTAAAAAAAATGTAGTCTATCATGAAATTTTCCAATTTTTAGAATAATTTGCGTATGTTAAAGTAGTTTCTCAAGGTATTTTCCTTTATTCGGGTTGTCAAGTTTTATGTATTCGTAAATTACATTTACAATATGATATTACGCTCTTTTTTCTTAAACCATTGCATTTCAACACGTACCTGAACCATGTGTAAATATTAAACATGTAGATCATGGATTTACAATCTTAATATACTTATAATAGAAATTTAATGAAAAATATTCATTTAAAAACAACCATATCGTTCTAAATACATACCCGTGCAATTTTGCACGGGTTTAAAACTAGTATTATTATTATTATTATATATACACATACCTTTTTGAATAATAGTTGATACATAATTTCAAAACTACCATCACCGTATCAAATTGTCGTTAACCTGCCAAAAAAATCGTCATGATTAAATTAAAGTAATAATAAATCAAATGAAACACACATTTAAATTGAGTCTCAGAGTTTGATTCCTCCTACAGTTCTACCAGTTCTCCATTGCAGTGATGTTGGTGGTAGAATTTTAGTTTATCTCGTCCTACAATACGTCAACAATAATATCCACTAACCACCGAGCTTTTTTATATTGTTTTATTTTAAAATAAAAACTAATATTGCTCGATAGTCATTCGTGAAAGATGGACTCTCTGAAATCGCTCGAAAAAAGCTTCCTTCATCTTTAACTAAGATGAACAACAATCACACAACCTTTACTCTCCCTAACATTGAAAACAATTCAAGCTTTATTTGTGTGTAAATTAGTAAAGCGAGGAAAAAAGGATTATATCACCGATTGCATAACAGCATTGCATAACCATGTTAAATCTAATTGATCGAGTTTATGTATATTTTTTTGAAGCTTTTAAAACTTTTCGGTTATATTTTAATTATCTTATTTGAAAATTAAAATCTAATTGACATTGCTAATATGTATTTGTTTTTAGATACATTATAAAAATTTTCAAGTTCAATATGTAAGATGTATTATAGAGGACCATTGTATATGGTTCATGCTGTTAGCGGAAACCATAATCAAATCGTCTAATTGAACTACACAATTGATAACCGATTAGTGTACAAGGAAGTAGGAACTTCTCCTTTCTCTTATAGATCTGTGTATCATAACAATCAATCGTTACATTAGTTAACTACTCTTAGGGGGTAAATGATATGAGTTGGTTCGTCGAGTCCTCAGAATCGGCTCAGTCAAAGATCGACTCGAGCTCAGTTTAATCGTCGAGTCCTCGGAATCGGCTCAGTCAAAGATCGACTCGAGCTCAGTTTAATCGAGCTCGAGCCAAGCTTCGCTAAATACAAGCCGTGCCCTAAGCTCAGCAAGGCTCGACTCGGATGTTCGTTTGAGCTCATTTATAATTTTATTTATTTATTTTTATGTTGTAATATTATTTTTATTTCAAATTATATGCTATTTAGGCATGTATAAGTATATTATAATATAAATTATTAAATGTAATTTTATAATCTTATTTGTTTTTTAAAAAGAGTTATATTTTATTTAAATTCAAAATGTGAGAAAGTCAAAATAATCTAATGACAAAACGAACTCGAGCTTCGACTTTTTTATACGCGACGAGCTTCGAGCCAAGCTGGAGCTCGAGACCACTCGAGCTTGAGCTCAAATCGACTATTGAGCTAAAAGTTTTGTTGACTGTTTTACAACATTTTATTATAAAACGTATAAAACGGTTTTATAATATAAGCTTTAATGTAGATTTGGCAAACAATCAGTCCGGTCAATTAGGTGCGTCACATTTTCGGGTTATTTGGGTGGGGTCATTTCGAATACTGCATCTGTTTTGATTTGTTGGTCGGGTAATTTTCGAGTCAAGCGGGTTGAATTATTTCGGGTTTGCGTCATTTTTGGGTGAATGATTAAGAGATAAAAAATTAGCATTATTACTTATTTTGGTTTAGTTTTTATAAGTAATTCTTTATTTTAACGTAAAGAATATAAGTGTTGGGTGATCTCGGGTCGAGTCATTTCAGATCGGATTAGTTCAAGGTCAACAAAACGCGGGTCGTGTCAATTTAAACTTCGGGTCACATTTGGGGATTGTAATTCGGGTCAATTTAGGATTTCGGCCAGCCTTTTCAGATCGAATCAATCGGGTAAGTTCGTTTTACAAGGTCCTTTAATCTAACTAATATGGAGTAGTACTGGTAATTGGAAAATTCGACCCGACTTCAATTCCTCCCCAATTTCTTCAAGAAAATCTCCTTCAAAACTTTGCAAATCCTGTCTTTTCGATTCCCCTAGCAAAAATCTCTCTTCTACAATCGAGGTAATGTATCTTCTTATCCCTCTCTCTTTTTAATTTTGCATGTAACTCTCAATTCATCATGGAACGATTTTGTTTTTTTTTCATCTTTGAATTAGTCAATTAATCGTTTGTGCAAAATTTTGAGCATTTTAGAAGAGATTGTTTGTTAAGTCATTTATTGCTTGTTTTAGTTGTTAAAAAAGTGTTTGAGAAGGATAACACTTCGCGAAAGATTTGTTAGGCGTGTTTGGTTGACGGTTTTGGAATGAAATGAAATCATTTGATGGACTTTAGTACTCCCTCCGTCCCGGTCATTTGTTTATCTTTGCTTTTGGCACAGAGATTAAGAAAAGAGGAGGGGACTATTTGAGGGTAGTGTTATTAGATGACATGTGGACAATAATGAGATTGATGATCAAATATCTCATTAGAGACATGCCTAATATAGAAAGGTAAGCAAATGAATGAGACAACCTAAAATGGAATGATAAACAAATGACCGGGAAGGAGGGAGTATTTGGTTACGTGATTTTGGATTGGAGTTAGATATTTGATGGACTCTAAAATCTAATTTTAAAATCGCCATCACGTTTCCAACTCAATTCGTACCTAGAATGTTTTTTTTTTGGTTCAAATGAGCGCACTATGTCGCGGGTGAGAATCGAACCCCCAACTTCATGATCGGGGTAAGAGAGCTCTTGCCACTTGAGCTAGCTCTTGTTCTCAATTCGTACCTAGAATGTAACCAGTAATCAAACCAAAGAATTATCAAATGGTATGAGGTTTTGGCTTGCTTGGAGTTGAGATAGTTATTACGGGGTAGTAGCGTTAAATGAACTAGAAAATTAAAGAAAGCGATGACAGGAAGATAGGAATGAGCCAATGAGGAAGATAGTGTAATTGTTGCTCCATTAGAGAGGGGGAAAGTTATCCACCTTCCCTATAAGTAATGTATTACCTCTAGACGGAGGAAATAATTCCTCCCCTACCTCCCATTTTCACAATCCACAACCACCACTAAACACCAATCTCCTCTTTTTCTTATCGAGTCCAATTCATAATTGTTACAAGAAGGGCAAAAAACCATGTGATGCCCGATTTTTGGAAGGTTGCTAATAGGACGTCATTTGGTCGAGGTTTGAATGTTTTGTTTGCTTTGATGACACCGTCAAGAAATGGTCTTGCAAGCCAAATCCTTGATATTTGTATAAGGTGTCACATTGCCAACCATTTTGTGTTGCACAATGAAGCATTTTCAGTTGTAATGTACGTAGCTTCATCCTCGCTTTTCTCTTGTGATGAAGTTGGGATTAATGCCATATAATTATCTGTCCTTTGATTTAAGAGTTGAGGAGGTATTTTACAATGGAAATTCTCTGGAGTATTTTTATAGTCACGTTTAGCAGGGTTGGGTCAAGATAGATTCAAGTTAGCATCATCTTTCGGGTTAATTCAAAGTTGTGATCGTTTTAGCTTGAATGATGGATCGTGTGTAAGGCTGTTGTACGGTATCAATCGCAACATAAATTACTTTGCTATTATTATTATTAAAGATGTGGTGCATGACATAGATAAGGTCCTTTAGTGTTACTACTCCGGTAGGGAGGTCCTTCACCTATCATTAGTTTCATTTTTCGAGCATCCGATATGGTCGGAAATAAAACTAATTTTCCTGTTGTGGTCATACGTTGTTAGCTACAACGGTCTTATTCGGTGATTAGCATTATTAGATTGTATAATTACCAGTCATTCATACGGTCATTTCGAGTAGACATTTTCCTTTTTGCATTATCGTTAGAGATTACTTGATTTCATTAAGAGCATAATTCGTACTTGGTATTAAATTAATTAATTGTCAGACAGGTGTTGAGATATGTTCAGATTTCAACATATCGTGATTAGGAAACTATATCAGACATTATGAACCATATATTATCTTTATTATGTACTAGATTTCATCCCGTGCGTTGCACGGTAACTAAATAGTGTCTTGTTTTCAAGTGAGGTCACGAAAAATATATGTTCTTTCAATTTCGGTGTAATGTTTTACTTAATTTAGATGGTCAAATCATTATCATGTGATATTCATGTCCAAGTTACAAAACTATTACTCCCTCCGTTTGGGTTATCTACCTATGATTTTGTTACAAAGACCAAGAAAAGGGAAACGGACCATTTATGATGGTTGTTAGTGGATAACAAATGGACCATAATAGATGTCTGTGATATTACCCATAAAAAAACTCATGATATAGAAAGGTAAATAAATGATTGAGATACCCTAAAATTAAATACGTAAACAAATGATCAGGAACAAAGTCCGGGAGTAATATTAAGATAATTTGTTAGTCCCTTCACATAAAATAAATTAGGGAATATTATACTGGACCAGCTTGGATTGTAAGTTTTGCGTAAGGATTGATTTTGATTTCAAGCAAGGATTTAGTATTGAGTGATCCATTTATTTAGTTAGAATAAGATTAAAAACATGTTCTTTTAAATTTAGAGTTATAGTAATTACTACTCTCGTTAAATAACACACTCTCTTATTAGTATTGGTGGAATTCTAATCACCAAGCTTTTTTATATTGTTTTATTTTAAAATAAAAACTAATATTGCTCGACAGTCATTCGCGAAAGATGGACTCTCTGTAATCGCTCGAAAAAAGCTTCCTCTTATTTCCTTGGTCTTTGTGCCAAAAACCAAAAAACAACAATTGACCAACAATTGACCAGGATGGAGGGAGTACATACACATTGATAGAAATTTATGTCCTTGGCAATAATGCAATGAATTAATAATTGGGTTAGTGGAGAATTGCCAATGGAATTTTGACGTATTAGTTTCATGGTAGCATGAGATTAAAATTTACAAGTTGGAAAGCATAAGTGTGTGATCTAGATCCGGAAAGTCAGAAACTCAGAACAAAGTACCCCCATTGCTTGAGTATATACTAACATATTGTATTAATTTTGTAAAGATAAAAAATGGGAGTCAAGGCTCAAATAGCGCCATCCATGTTATCATCAGACTTCGCAAACTTAGCTTCCGAATCACAGCGTATGCTTGATTGCGGTGCTGACTGGCTTCACATGGATATAATGGTATTCCTTTTCTTTTTTCCTTTCTTGTCTATTTTTAATCCTATTTCTCACTTTAATACTTTCTTTTTTGAATTCTCTTTTTATGAGGCCTATGTTAATTTAGACACAATTTGAACTCATGTATTTGTGTCCCTTGTTTGGAATCATGCTTGTGCTTTAGGATTCTTTTTGCATCCCCCCGTTTTGAATCGTTTTAAGATCAAGAGTATGATCAGCTCTGTGCATTAATCAGTTACCTTTTCATGACCATGATTATAATAATTAAATCACCAAGACTCAATTGTCAGGTAGTTATGTACTACTGTAGTTGTAAGATGTGTGCTTTAATTGAGAGTTAATTGCGGCAGTGTATGGACTTGCTCAACCCCTGACGGACGGGGATCATATCAAATTTTAGGCTTAGATTATCATTGGAACTCTTGCTAGCGCACCCTATCACTAGCTACATGTCTTCTTCTTGAAAAATAATTGAAACCCATTACTTTTATTTGTTCCTGCTTTCCTTGTTTCCGTTATTAGTTCTCATTTTTATGCACCAAATTAACCTTCAGGGCACTATAACAACATGGTTTCTCAGAACAGCTAATGAATCCTACTCCTTGCTGCATCATCCTATCTATCCTGACTTACATTTATAATTTTACGCTCAGTGAAAGTCTATGCAAACTCAGTTACTCCAAACAATTTTTAATTTTTCGCCCATAGTTACTTTATTTTAAAGATCCAACCCTTTAGCCCATCTGTTCTGTTTGCTTGTTACAATTTTGTAATCATATGTCAACATGTAGTGTTCTATGAAATTGGCTGACGGCTGTCTTTTGATTTCTCTGCAGGATGGGTACGTGGACATTTCTGTACTATCTAAATGTGTTGAAATTGTTCTACCATGAGATTACTCCATACCTTTCTTTAGGCTTTATACTATGGTGGCCATATAGGGTCCTCGTTTATAATTTTTTTTTTTATTTTCAAAAAAATATTACTAATGAGAGTTGTGTCGTGTTGAAACTTAATAGGATGCATTTAGAACTCAATACTTATGGTTTTGCAGTTGATAATTTGAAAGTAGAGCATTTCTTTGCTTTCTTGAGGCAAGGAGAACTTTTGTGGATTGGCAAGTAGAGCAGCTCTTCATCTACTTGCTTTGTTGATTTATTTGTAGATCTGTGTATACTGAATGATGTTTAGAACATATGTAAAGGTCATTTGTTCACTACTTCACTAAGTCTTACTCGTCATAAAACGTTTCACTAGGAAAGGGTTTTGTGGAGCATAAAAGTAGGTTCAAATCCTCCTTGTCTTTTAAATGTATAGTTGAATATATTACAGGCTATGTTACTTGGACTTGGATTCGGGTGTTGGTCAAGGGTTCATATAACATATCCAAGTGTTAGACTTCATGACATTTTGAAACATGGGCTCATTCAAAACATCATTATTAAAAGAAAAACATGAAAGACTTTCTTTCTGTAGTCATTAGGATAAGTTTCAGCTTGTTAAGTATCGGTTAAGGATTCCACACCCATATCCTCGAGTATCGTGTTTAGAATGCTTGATTGACTTTTATAGAAGAGCCTCTTCGTGGTTTTTTCTTTTCAGTCTTTATTCACTTGTACATATCTTTGTCCAGATTGTTGTTTACCTTTCCATTGCTGCTTTTGAGCTCTTGACTGTTTTTCCTTGTGCATTGATATTTAAGTTACATGCTCATAAAAGTACTCCTCTGAAGTATAATGTTAAATACCTTTCTACACATATCCGATCATGTCATGCTACTGCTCCTCTGCTCACGTTTCTGTCTATATCTTTTAGGCATTTCGTCCCAAATCTTACAATTGGTGCCCCAGTGATTGAGAGTCTAAGAAAGCATACAAAGTAATACACTATTCTTTCATATTCAGAAGAACAAAACATAGAATCATTCTTTAATATTCATATTGTAACATAATCCTATTTTCTGTAGGGCATATCTGGATTGCCATCTTATGGTCACAGATCCACTTGTTTATGTAGAACCATTAGGAAAAGCTGGTGCCTCTGGCTTTACCTTTCATGTTGAAGTCAGTAAAGGTGAATACATATTGCAAACTGCAGTTGTTCCCTTTGTTACCATGTGTTATTGCCTGCGGTGATTATTCATGAATGGTTTCACAGATAACTGGGAAGAGCTTGTCGAAAAGATAAAGTCTCAAGGCATGAGACCTGGTGTCGCACTGAAACCTGGGACACCCATTGAAGAAGTTTACCCTTTGGCATGTATCTCCTACTCATGAAATTTATTTCCGTCTTTTAGAATAAATGTGATTGTTTTCTGGTGCTTAGCCGTCCATGATTGTTCTCATCTGCATTAAACTTATTGTTACAATTTGTATTTTTGTATGTTTTACTTCTAGGTGGAAGGCCGTAATCCAGTTGAATTGGTCCTTGTTATGACTGTTGAGCCTGGATTTGGTGGGCAAAAGTTTATGCCAGAAATGATGGACAAGGTAAAAATGGAACTTTTATTTTTGCCAACATGTCTTTCTCTGTTTGATGTCCTTGTTCAGCACGTTCTATTAAACATCTGTTTTTGGTTGTCCAGGTTCGTCAACTGCGGAAGAAGTATCCATCTCTTGATATTGAGGTACTCTAGTGTACATTTTTTATGGCTTTTTAGTGATTTGATCATTCTCTATAGTCTCTAGAGATCTATGTTGCTCAAACTCGTTCAGAAATATCTGACACGGGTGCGTGTCCAAGTGTAAGACTAACCTATTTTTATGAAAAATCTTCTTGGCTCGTGTCCTAGTGTCATACCCATGTACGAGTGTCAAGTGTCGGCCATTGTTAGGCAAGAGAATAAGGAGAGCTGGAGGGTCATAGGTAGTGATCATATGAGATTAAACACTTGAAATAATTGGACTATTTGATATTGGTTGTGCCTCCTCGGCCTCCTCTCCCTTTCCCTCCACTTTTGCTATCTAAGCACACCCTAAGGGCTACTTTGGATACTATAGTAAGAGGGAGCAGGAGGAGGGAGAGAGAAAGGTAGAATGGAGCATTCATTTTTAAAATCTTTCATGTAATGTACGGATTTAAATTTGGCTTATAAGAGGGATATGGATCCTTCCATTTCTGTCCAAGCCAGCTGATTGCCCAAATAATGGGTTTTTTTATGACCTAAATGACACCTAATTTGTAGAATGACGAGTGACTTAAAATTTCGTAAAATTGTAATGACTATCCTTTGCAATTTTAGACTAGAACTATATTTTCGTACAGATAACTTGTCCAATATGATACCTGACGACTTGGGCTTTTCTATGAAACCTATCCCTATGACCCTATGAGAGCATGTTAATAACAAATTTCCTTTTTTTTTTTATGAAACCTTATCATGTACTACCTCTCTCCATGACTAGATGCTAAATCTATGAATTTTTAGTTATTGATGCAATTTTCATCTTGTGTCATTTGAAAACAGTCTCTTTGTGTTGCTAACACAAGGGTAAGGCTGCGTACATCCGAATTCCTAAATTTGTTAAGAGGAAAGCCTTATACATAGGCCATTGGAGGAAAAGAGAGAAAAAAAAAGAATTAAGAAAGAGTAGAGTAGGTAGATCCATAATTACTCTCAAACTAGTTGGTAGGCCCGTGCGATGCACGGGCACATAGTAGTATCACCTGTTACAACATATGAGTTTGTATCTTATGGCATTTTTATAAGTATTGGACCACAAAGTTGGTACCATATGAAATTTTTAAGAATGGTGGTTTATTACTCATTTTCATTTCTCTTCATGGTCTCTTGCCAACACTCTTGAAACTCTCCCTTAGATACTTGTCAATAAAATTTATTAGGCCCTCCTAATTCTCCACGGCACAAGATTATTATAGCCGCCTCCTTTTGCTCTACTTCTCTTTTCGTGGGTATTAGTTAGGTTGCTTGTGATCATTTAGGGCAGTGGTTAGAA
>VHZZ01006984.1:22025-43327 GCA_009801015.1 Silene noctiflora | reverse complement strand
AGTCCCATATGCACTTATCTTACCAACCTTGCGAAGATGAAGATGGATAGTGAAGACGAAGAAGTCAATGAAGATAATTTTTTTTTCTTATTTTGCAAACTCATGGAAATTTCCACAAATTACCATGAGTTTGAGGGGATGTTGAGATATCGACATATCTTCATGAGAATAATATATGAGATAATATCGTAATAATATTAGAGTATAAGATATTTAGATTATTGTGTTTCCTAAGTTACTTAGATGTTAGTTTACTATATAATGATGTATCGTATTTATCATTGCTTAATAATATTCTCCATTATGCAATCCTCTCCCTTTTCATAATCTTGTCAAGTAGAGATCATCTGTCCAACTTTTATTCTCCGTCTTGTGTCCCCTCAACTTAATCTCGATCGTTATACATCACACTTCAAATAATAAAAATGGCACAAATTCTTATTTAAGACGGCCACTATCCGTCTTAAGCTTAAGACGGATAGTGGCCCTCTCACACAAATGCAAGTGGGTATATCCATTTTCCACCCACTTGCCTCCCACTTGGATTTTTGTGTGATGACCACTATCCGTCTTAAGCTTAAAACGGATAGTGGTCGTCTTAAGCAAGACCTTCTATAAAAATGGAATCGTAATAATTTATATCAAAGTGATTATGTGTCATCAACGAGAAGTAGATTGTAGGGGTGAGGGTAAAGACTCTAGTGAGTGCCCGGTGAAGGTAGTTAAATAACTACCTTATAAGACTTATCAAAAACAGAAGATTTAATATCTTTTGCAATGTGAAGAATTAGTATATGTTTCAAATTATTTTCTCAAAATAGTATAATAATTATGCTTTTACTTTTTATATTTGAAACTACATTAATTTATTCATATGATCCAAATTATTTTCTATTTAAAGTTATACTCCATAATCTAAAACAAAGGAAAAAGAAAGTTGAAAATCAATAAATTAACAAAATTTCGTCTATGTATACGTATGTGAATGAGATAAAGAGCATCCCTCCCTCCCTCCCTCCCTGTCATGTGCAATGACAAAAAAACAAGGCTGTATTGGTATAAAGGGCATGTTATTGCCTAGTTGATTCAAGTCTAGATCCTATTGTCTTAAGCTCGAAACTTTTAACCAACGGAGCAATGGACATCATATTAGTGTCTTGTACATATGGAATGCCGTCTGCAAAGAGGAATGTGCCGTTGTCGAATCGCCTGCACGGCTCTCGACGTTGAGCAACGGTCCCGTGATAGTGGTAGTACTTGATTAGATGGCTTGTCTTCATAAGGTAGTTGCCTTGGTAGTTTTGAGATATGTGCACTCCTGTCGCAAATACATTTCGGGGCTGTATTGCGTACTTCCGATCCCTTCTTGCGACTTTTTTCACGTTTTTATATACTAGTTTCTCGAATCCCCATTTTCTGCAAAAAAAAAAAAAAAAAAAAAAAAAAGAGATGTAAGTAAACTTGGGAATAACTAAGGTCACATTAAGCTTATCAATGAATAGATTGTACAACAAGTCATTTGGTATTTTGATGCAATGAATTTGCATAAGAAACAAGATCATGGCATGTTCAGAAGAAAACAAAAGCATGAATTGGGACAATATTTAGGGTATGCATTGCACATCAAGCCACATGTTTTTTAATAATATGATTGAAATTTATGAATAAAACACAAGATAAGATGCAATGCAATGCAATGCAATGCATGCATATTTCAACGAATTTGTTTGATTCTACAATGTCCACATTATTAATGCCAACCCACATGATTTTTAATAATATTCTAAAGTAAATCTAATCCACATTATTCGAATCTTTACATAATTATTCCAATTTATTAATAATAATAAAAAAAAAACAATAATTAATTCATAACACGTCGTATTCACAATCAACATTATTTTTACAGGTAGATAGTCACAACGCCACCCTGTCTCCTAAACATTCGCCCTTACAAAAAGGATGCTTAATAGTAGGAGATTTAATTGATTAATACACTCAATTTTAAAAGCCTGCTCAGCATTTACTAAGTTATTAAATCAACAATTAATATCCTAAACTACGAGTATAACAATTAGTCATTCAAAATGTATGTTTTGAGTTTGTGAGGAAAAGTGTGGTAAAATGTAATGTGATAGGGGTTAGTTTTGGTTTTGTAGTTAGTTTAATTGAAAGCAAGATGAGTGTCTGTCACAAGTCACAACAGTTGTTGTTCCGCTGTAGACTTTGTAGTACTCCGTAGCTTCTAAGGAATTACAATATTACATGACCAACTCATTTACTCTAAATATGGCTAATTCTTAAGATGAATGATGATCATTAACTTAATTAGCTTCTTCCTTCATTACTCTTTCCTACTTCTCTATTTTTAATGCAATGCTAAATTTGTAGATAATATATAAATTTTAAACAACCAATTGGAATGGATCAATTATATAATTAACCCGGATAAAAATGGCCACAACCAACATATCTCAACTATTAATCCAAGGCAATCCATCCAACAAGATGATCGCTGCAAATTCAACATTGATCCAAATATTGTTTTTAACATTGAAAAAACATTAATTTTTCTATTCTATTGAATACTTGTTTTTTTAATAAATATGTCATCAGAATATTTTAAAATGTAGACACGGTTTAATGGAATAGAGGAAGTACGATTAGTAACAAGGGCTTACTTGGAGGTTTTGCCGGCATCCTTGAGGAGACAGACTTGGTTAGACATGGGAATCTGTTCGATAGTAAACATTGAATAATCTCCAATCGACTCCATAACATCTTCAAAGGTAGCATCATCATCATCATCATCTCCAGCCAAATACACAAACTCATCCACATCAAAGAAGAACATCCATTTCGCATCAAACCGATACCGATGCAGACAATCGTTTACAACTGCAAACTGATTATGATAATACGCATCGAACCTCTCTTGTTCCGTTACATCTTGCAATGTCACGTATCCAAGCTCCATCCATGGTTTCAACACCTCCAGCACCTCAGGATGAACCCCTCCCGCGTCGTATATAACAAAGTGGGACCGCTCTCCGAATAGTCGAACATGGTACGCAATCCACTCCCGTACTCTTTGTGGGCTCAAGTTCCCGTATATCGGGGACCCGCAGTAGAGGTAGTCGTACTTTGGGGGTGTATTCGTATATTTTGATAGGTTCCATGAGTTAGCAGGTTCGGTTAGGGCGAGGATTGTGTCTGTGGGGTTGAGTTCAGCATCGAAACCACCATTGACAGCCGCTTTGAGGATGAGCTGACCGCCTGCAGCAGGGGCAGAGACGGAGGTTTCTGTGTCTGGAAAAGTACAGTTGATGACGACCGTGGTGTACACTCGGCCGTACCCCCAGTCAGGGAGGATCTTACGGCCGCGTACAGAAGCCACAACAGTCTCGTTACTACCATTATCACTATTACCACCATCAGATGACGCAATCTCATTTCCCTTATTAGAATGATACTCGCAGGTATAACTAGGACGTCCATACACATGGAGTGGCTTGGAAGACAACCCAATAATAGCAAAAGTATTGGGACCACCACGGTAGGCGGACACTAGAATAAAATTATACGCTGCGGTCCCAACAGGGTTGAATGACCGCTTTACAACACCATTGTCGAGAACGACCTCCTCCGCCACAGGCAGAGGTGGGGTAGCGACGACAGTGACATTAGGAGGGCAATTTGTAGGAAGAGTAGTAGTGTAAGTATAAGTAGGATAATAAAAAGGAAAGAAACGAGAAGGGAGGAATTGAAGAAGAGTAGCAAAAGAACAAAGGAGAAGAAGAGCAGTGAGAATGAGCTTGAGCTCAGCTGCACAATTCCATATTAAACCAATTAAAACTCTTTTTTCTGATACAATTGTTGATTTAGGAAGTGCTTTATCTTTATCTTTGTCATCTTTTTTAACCATTGCCTTTGCCGTTGTTGTTGTTGTTGTTGTTGTTGTTGTTGTTGTTGTTGTTGTTGTTGTTGAAGATTTGTTGAGAGTTGAGGAGTATGAATGATTTTGGAAGTTCAGTTTTTCCAAGTTTTCCTTTATTTAAAGGGGTATACTTGGTTTAATAGGGCTGCTTTTATAATTTATATGATTGTTATTACACACTTTGACTTTTGTAAACCACAACTTTTATCTTCATTTTCTCTAAATAATATTTATTAGCTTTTTTTGTCGGTTGAAATGTTGATTGAACTTCATTAAGAAAAAGATTCAAGGAAAATTAACCAAATTACTATTATGATATTCATATATTCAAGTGCTTTTTAAAAAAATCATATAAACAAGGAGTGCGTAAACCCCCTCCCAACAAACCCTCCTTCGCTTGCATTGAAATTGGTTGCGTAATAAAAGAATTTTTGAATTTTTAGTATGTTATATTGTTATTGTTATTGTTAGATTGAATTTGAAGAAAGTAAATTTAACATAGGAAGGAAAACAAAGTAAAAGAGTTTCTAAAAGCATGTATGTAATCACGCACTCTCTAAACTCCTAGAATTATTAAAATCAAAAGGCGTTTTTATGAAAAAAAATTATAGTTAAAAATCTCAAAAAGCAACTCTTATACACTCCTTAACCCGTCTACTACAGATAGGTAGCTTTCAAAAAAGTTACTCTACGGAGTATATTATTGTATTATTAAGGAAAACATTAGTCTGCTAGTTAAAAGCAAATGATTAGTATAAAGACAAATAATAAATAATTAGATTATAATTTTTTGTTTGTTTGTTTGTTTGGATGATACAGTAGCGCACCAGTTAAAACCTACTCATAATGTGTTTCCAAGCAGTTGCTATTTGCTATAGTTGTTTATTTATTTACAAACAATAATAATAATAATAATAATAATAATAATAATAATAATAATAATAATGATAATGCGTGAGAAAGTGTAATGACAATGCATCAGATTCGGCTGTCCCAAAAGATGTTAAAGTTATGGGGCTCTTATAAAAGTTATTAAAACTAAATTACTATCACTACAAAGCTGACGGCTACAATGTTTAATTTGATACTAAATCATTGCTTTTTTTCATAATAATGAAATGAAATTGGTTGCTACTCGAAAAAATATCCGAGTCATCTTTATTCTTGTGGATGGGAGAGAATAAGAAGTCGGAAATATAATTAAGGACCTTGTGAAAACAAAAGGCAAAATCTCCCTTATATGTAAAATAGGTCATTTAACATATTGTACTCTTTCCATCCCCATCGATTCTTTAGCAAAGATGCATAATTTTGGACTAAAAATATAAATGACAGAAAACTAAAGCAAAAAGAGCTGCGAAAATATATTTGAAAATCATTTAAGATGTGATATATTTCATGGACAACATAGGAATTGCCATATTCCAGATCAAAAAAGAGTTGGTTATACAAATCTATACCCCAAAATTCAGATCTCATGTTACACATTCACGAGATACACACTTCGCATTCATGTGAAAGAGGCAAGACTGATCTCAACTACCATTTTTACAGAATTTCATACAAGATGGTAGACGAACAAAATATTTTTGTTTCTGAAAATGTGAAAACTTATGAGATAAAGAAAGATCATGGAAATTGGTATAAGTCGTCCATCTTGGTGTGGTCTTATTCCAGTCACAAGGCAAGCTACTCATCTTCATCTGAAGAAAAAGGACGTCGTTAATATAAAAATATATCCTTTCCATACAGAGGATCAAACTGTTGAATTTCGCTATAAACGGAAAAAAAAAAAAAAAAAAAATACTCCGTAAAAACAGAATTAAGAAACAAACAAACATTGGGCCTAAAGTCGAAGATTTTACAAACAAGCTAGCTATACCGTAGAAACAAAAATAAATGATTGATAGGTTGTCAAATGCACTAGTACTTGTTTCAAAATGATATCAGACCAAAAAAAAAAAAAACACTGGAAGCTATATTTTGTTAACACCATTCCCTTTTTTTAATGTTTATCTATTTTCTATTCGCCTAATACTTTGGGTAAAAAAAATTGCCAGCAACAGTCTATTTTGAAGCTTTTGGAGTTGAAATGATAAGAGATATGGTTTTTATCCATTAAGAATTTCTGCAATCTTTTAGATAAGTCTCGTGTTCTTCACTTTCTTCCTTGCCCTTCAATAGTTCAATTTGGAACTGATAAGCTCTACTAAAAGCTTTTCTTTCTTTTTTCGCTTGCGCCATAGAAAAATGAGATATTCCAACAAATAACATGCTCAAGATTAGAAATTTCAATTAGGCCAGCCGGTGTTCTTTGTGGGGTTAGTGTTTTACCCTTAGGTCATTGTGGCATCCCTTTTCGACTTGCATTGTATTCAACCTCGGAATGCTAACGATGTTCTTTCCACGAAGAGAAGAATGAAAAAGGATTAGACTATCAAAGTCTAGATTCTGAAAGATGGTCTGGTTCCCTTCGATATTTGGTTAGAACGAAGGAAATTATTGAACTTTTGAATTTGGACGATGTTGCTTCAACATGTCAACTATTCTAATTCCGTTAAGTTTATTCAAAAGTTTATACATAAGATTGTTCTAGCTTGAGAGCTTAACATTCTCCCTCTCTTTTTCTATATAGGTGAAAGTACTAGTCAAAACATCTGGTTGAGTCTCAGCCTCATAGCGACTCATGAGAAATATCCTTCTTTTGGCCTTCTGAGTACGATAAGTGGAGATATGACCGGTCTTCCCACATCTAAAGTTAAATAAAATCTTTGTACCATCGCAATGCTTCCCTTCTAGTATGGTTTCTTACACTTCAAACAGGTTGTGGTATTGGGTGGTCGGGGTAAAGTTTACTTTCTTAGGGTTTAAATTTCTAAAGTTGGAATCAGGAAAAAGGTTTTTCTAAGGACATTTTTGCCGACCTAGCTACCTCTTTGTCTTTCACTGCCTTTTCTACTGCCAATGCTTGATTACAAGCTTCCTCAAAAGTCGGGGATGGTTTCCCATAAAAAAACATGCTATGTTACGGCTTAATCCATTCTCATACCTCAAGATCTTTTCAGCTGCTTCTGTGTGCTACTGTGTTGGGACTGTATTACCAGCAAAACGGGATAGCTCAATAAATTACTTAGTACAATCATGACCTGACAAACTGCCCTCTTATTGTACTCCACTTACTGTACTCAGAATGACTCCCGCATAGGCACAACCAAAGCACTGGCCAAAGAAGAATATTTGTCAAGAGTTGCTCCTAGGCTAAGGCTCGCTTGTCAACTCTTTGCCTGCATTTATCTTATTTGACACTGGAGCATCTTTATCATTTATGAATACTCCTATTTCTATGCCTTCTGGTCAGTGTCGATCGTAATATTCTTTATCCTCAGGTACAGGTATCAATAACCATTACTGGAGTGAACTTTCCTCATACTTGGGATGGACTGGTTATTCATTGTATTTAAGTGTAGAGATCGAAAGTATCCTTGAAATCACTCTTAAGAACAAGACTCACTTATCAAGAAATTGTTGTTAAGCCAAAAATGATGTGGGCATCTGTTTCTAATGAATAGTTTACTCAAGAAAGGGTACCCGAGATATTTGAGCTCTGTAGAAAAGGTTAACAAAAAGACTCAAACTGAGGAAATACCAGTAGTAAGAGAGTATGTAGATGTATTTCCGGATGACTTACTTGGAATACCTTCTGAAAGGGACATCGAATTTAACCCGTCTCAAAATCTCCTTATCGTATCGTATGACACCAACTGAGTTATAAGAACTTAGGGGGTGTTTGGTTGGGAGGTTTGGAATGGAATGGAATGGATTCTAGTCATTCTAGTGTTTGGTTGGGGCATTTTGGACTAGAGTTAGAATCCTGTTGGATTCTATCTCTACCCCAACCCCTTGGAATCCCATACCCACCCCCTCCCCCATGAATTCAAACTCCATTCCTTTATGTTTATTTCTCTAATGAACCAAACATGTTTTGAAAGGTATGGAATTAGAACCCCATACTTCTATGGTCTTTCATCCCAATCCATTCCATTCCTAAGCAGTGAACCAAACAACCCCTTAATAAACAATTGGAAGAGTTGTTGGATAAGTGTTTTATTCGACCAAGTGTATCACCAATTCACCATAGTGCGTACACCTGCCTTATTTGTGAGGAAGAAAGATGGAAGCATGAGATTGTATATTGATTATCGAGAGCTAAATAAGGTCATTATTAAAAACCGTTACCCTTTGCCTAAGATTGACGATTTTATTTGATCAGTTCAGAGGAACAAGAGTATTTTCAAAAACTGATCTTAAATCAGGTCATCACCAAATTCTGGAAAAGAAGGAAGACATCCCTAAAACTGCTTTTAGAACCCGATATAGACATTATGAATTTGTAGTGATGCCCTTTGATTTGACCAATGTACCAGCAGTATTTATGGATCAAATGAATAGGACTTTTCGAGAGTTGTTAGATGTTTGTGTTGTAGTGTTTATTGACGGCATTCTAATTTACTCAAAAAGTGAAGATGAGCACACAAAACATTTTATGTTAGTACTTAGAGATTTTAAGGCTTAGAGATTTTAAGGAAAAAAACAAATGGTATCCTATGTTCTCTAAGTAAGTGTGAGTTTTGGATTAAGGGGGTGGCATTTTTGGGTCATATATTTACCAAGGAGGGTATTCGTAAGAAACAAAGAGAAGGTCTATTTCTAAAGGATCCATTACTCCAGCATTTCCGTAAGAAACAAAGAGAGTATCCATTTCTAGAGAAGATTTTTAAATTATTAGTGATGAGACTATAAAATTTCATGGTCGATGGTATGTACCTAATGATGCAAGTCTCAAAAAAGAACAGATAAAATGTACAAGGAGTTGAAAAGAAATTTTTGGTGGCCCAATATGAAGAGGGAAATTGCAGATTTTGTAAGTAAATATTTAGTTTGCCAAAAAGTAACGTAAAAAAACAAGTGGATTACAGCAACCTCTTGAGATTCCGAATTGGAAGTGGAAATCAATATCGGACACCTCTTGGTATCTTTTTAACTTTTTTAGCATGGGTGTGACCCCTAGTTGACTTTCTAATCAATATAACTCTACTCAGAAGGAGATACTATGGTGTGCTCATAAAAATAAAATAAAACCCATTCAATCCCCAAAATATCCAAAATAGATCAGGGAAGCATCTACATTTGAGCTCAAATGCATGCCTAAGCAGCTAAGGACCACTGCGTTTACTTAGTCCCTCCATTACATTCCTATAGGATTACACGGCCCATTTTATAGAGGGTCGTCTTTAAGAAATACTAGTGACATTTCAAATTGTCAATGCTGTCCTTTCAACTCATACCTAAAAAACTTGTTCAACCAACAAAGAGAACAGAGGCTGAAAGTTTCCCGATAGGATATCAGAGGAACTCCTTTGTTTTAATGTAACAAAGGGTCTACTATTTTGCAACAACATATTGTTGAAAATAGAAAATGGTGGGAGTAACTCCTGATCTGATTTCAAATTAATAGGTTAATAGAGCTAAAATGAATGAGAAAATGATGATGGTGGAACATAGAAATGAGTAATAGAGTGTAATAGTGGCTCCATTAAGGGGGGGAATAGTAACTCGCATCACCTCCTATTTTCACCCTCCACATACCAGTACACCACCAATCTCCTCTTATAGTTACGTCCATCCCAAGCAAGCCATAAGGAGTAAGGACAACCCTAATGATGTCACAGATAACAATAACATCTATACATCCCTAGTACACAGAATTCGGGTACATATTAAGCACGAACTCTCAATCTCATCATTTTTTTTTCTGTTGTAGTAAAATATAACCCCACTGCAAAGCACATACACAATACTGCGCAGATTTTGTGCAGTTTGTGGCTCTTTTTGGAGGTGTGCATTCATGGTTCGTTTGAGTCGTTTCTATAATCCTAAGTCAAGTAATTATACATTTTGTGCCTAAGAAATGTAGAACGGTTTTCAGCTGTAGCTGGATATAAAATCCCCCAAAAGTAAAGGCAGCAAGTAAGAATCCTAAAAAGCCTTACAAAACATCACATTCTTCAGTGAGACATTTCGCACGAATCCAGACTAGAAAATGCCACAATCCAAACAATTTCTCATCAATCTTATAACCAAACAAGAACAGTTATGGACAACAAAACAAGCGAATCGGCTAAATAATAGTCAAAGGAACAGAAAAATAGCACACTATCTCACCTAGGTGTTTTGGTCAGCATCAGAAAACCCCGAACAAACCCCACATTTCAAATACAATGTTGAAATAAACATCATTAACAAATATTTCCTCAGTCGCAGTCAATTACTTACCTTTTTTTAATCCAACCATATGTTAATCAAATGTAAACAAATGATGGGAGCGTAGAGAGTAACCTAATTAGGCTGAATTGAATGACATAACTAATAACAAAAAAAAAAAAAAAAGCACAACAGAATGAAAGAAAGAAAGAAAAGAAAAGAGGAAAACAAACCCATATAACGGCGTTCATTAGCAGCCTTGGCTTTTTCAAGCATCCTATCAAGATCTTCTTGAAGCTTAACATCCCATTTAACCAGCTGATTTACAAAAACAGCGCCAATTCCCATGCCCAAAACATGCTCCCATGGATCTAATTAACAATTAATTAATTAGTATTGTAGATTAGAAATTGGAATTAAATTAAAAGTGAAAAGGGAATGAAAGACAGGACAGACAGACAGACAGACAGACATACGGCGCATGTAAGGCAGTTTACGGAGAGCGTTGGAGTACATTTGAGTACCCAGACCTAGTAGTGCTCCCACCATTGTCGCACTCCACACCATTTTTCACTTTCTCGCTTGTTTTCTCCACTTTTTTCTGATGCAATTAGTTTTCCAAGGACTAACGAATTCCTCTGCCTCCCTTTGTGTCATTTTGGGTTGTTTTTATTGGCAGGGGCTTTGGGGTGTTCCAAGTAGACTTGGGAAAGGGTCAGTCGGGGAGGGTTTTGTGTCAGGTTAGTTCGAGTCGGGTTAATTCGGATTTGGGTCAAGCTTGGATTTTGTGTTTGGTTTATTTTGAATCGGAGTTAATTTTATCATGTTTTGTTCTAAGGGTGGAGTATGGATCGTCTTCGTTACCTTTTCTCTATATTTTCTTTTGTTTTTTCCAATATAATTATATTCATTATTATTTTATTTTCATCTCATCAAACAGTTGATCGTTAGATAATTTCGGAACAAAATCTGTACAATGAGACAAAAACGGAAAGAGGGTTGGACATGAAGAGGATCCAAATTGAGAGGGAGTTAGGCCCAGTGAACTACATTAACACGATCTGAAAATACAATACGAGACAGTCAGACATATATAAAATTAGTGGATGTTGGATTGGATTTTATAACTCGTTGAAATAATTTATAAGTAGTAGATAAAAATAAGAGCAATATTTAGTTTAAGTAGTTATACCAAAGGAAATGTTAATTGTGTATCATAAGGACTTAGAGTGAAATTACTACATAGATGCCTTGTATACAAAACTAAAAAATTCTATAAAGAATTTGTTACATGATTGTATATGTAATACCTCTGATTTCTAAGTATAGGAACTCGGTCGAGTAGGTTGTATTTGACCGAGTAAGTCATCTAGTGTTTTGTGGCAGGCTACTACCTGTGAACACTCGGTCGAGTATGTGAGACACTTGGTTGAGTAGGACGTACTCGGTCGAGTATGTCTGGTACTCGACCGAGTGCCCAGTCTGACAAGTCGTTTTTCCGCGGTTTGATTAGAGTGATAGGGGAGTTGTAAATAAGTCGATAATCACTTCATAATGGGTTTTCTAAACCTAAACATTTCTCAAAGTACTCCCTAATCACTCTAATCATCAAGCAAACAAGATCTAGTTTTCGGTTGTCGGATTTCCGCGTTCGTGTGTCAGTTAATTGGTAAGTTTTGCTTCTTCTATCTTTTAATTGTTTATATTTATTGAAACACTAGGTTGGGTTAAGTTGGGGATTGATTAGTCGATTAGTGACGAATTGTGATATAGTATTGTTTGACTATCTTTATTAGGTGACGGTTTCGTAGAAGAGCAATTTTAGCTTTGTCATTGTGTTGTTGCGGAATTTACGAATAAGGTAGGGTTTCCCTACTCAGTCATCTGTATGTTTGGTTTATGTTTATTGGAAATATGTATTATCTTGATGTGGATTATGGTGTGTGGGTTGGTGACATTGTTAGTATTGTTTACGAAGCCATCGTCGGGAGATGGTCTTCACCCCATGTTCGCCCCTTGTGGTTCCCGTCACAAGGGGGATGTGCACATTAATGATCTGGGTTCACTCGTTGCAATGAGCGGGGCTTAGGTGACAAGGCTGCGGTCTACCACTGGCGGTGTGGGTACCTGTTGCGATGGGTAAGCTGGCATGTTTGGCTGTGGGTCAGATGGTTAATGCAGGATTGTTTAGTGTTCTTGTTTATTTCGTAGTCTATGATTGTTAAGAAGTTGACTGACCCTTTCTTTGTGTTGTAAACCTGCGGTGATCTATTAGGGAATGGTGAGCAGTTTTTAGCAGGTTTGTTGGCTGAGCTCGTACGGGATGGATGAGAGTATCACCGAATCCTAGCTAACTTCCGTTGTTACATTGTCATTAGTTGAACTTTTTATGGAGTTGTATTTCAGTTGGATTTTGGTAGCTTTTGATAAGGGTTTAGTCGTATGGAATATATCAACATAAACCTAAATTACTACTAACTAGTAGCTAGCGGTAAGAAGGGTCGAATACACAGGGAGGCGTTAATTGTCTGATTTGTCGTTATCTGAGTCTGTGTTAAAGGTAACAAGTTTCTTGAAGATTTGATTGGTTTACTAAAACTAATTGCAAAATAAATAAATAACAAATTCAATAAGATTAAAAGGTATAGGGATTGGGTTCACTAGATCAGTTATCTGGGGGTGAGATTTAATTAATTAACAGAGCTATTAGATTGTTTAAGGTCATATGATAGGTCGATTCTAATATGCCTGATAGGCTTATCGCGCACCTAACAAAGATAAATAACCCTAGACTCGGCTAACATACAAATTAATGTAGATAGGGAAGTAGGGGTCGATCTCAGGGAGACGGTAATGCAAGAATGATTAGCTATGGATAGAAAACTATCAAGGTCGGTCACGAGTTTTGGTTTGATTTTGGTTAACTAAAGTAAAACAATGATGAAAATGCAAATAAGAAACAATTATAAGAAAGAATCTAGGGGATTGGGGTTGCTATGCATAATTAGCAATTAGTCATGCCAAATTAGAGGATTTCTTCATCAAAGGGTTGTTTAGGCTTATAACAATTTCCTCTCGGCCTATTGTTTAACCATAAATTGACTACCAACAAACTTTCGCATAAATTGGGTCAAAATACTATAACATGTCATGTCTAATTCTATCCTGACTTTCGCTCTTAGGGTGAGAATAACAAAACAATCAACGATTATGGCCAACAATCATAGATTAGCAAAATAAACAAACATGTATATAACCAACACGATGATGATATAAAAATCCCTAATCCAGCATAGTAACGAACTAATCTAACATAGCTCCCCCTCCCTAGATAGCGAACTACTCACACATGGAGACGGAAAACATGRTAACAATAGGATTGATTAAACTAAACATGATAACGATAAGGAAAATATAAATTGGAAACAAAACTGGAAAATAAAGAACAAAGGAGAAATAATACCCAACTTATGAAAGAGATGAATTCTGGAAAATGAAGAACAAAGATCGAAATAAAACCCGGAATACTTGCATAAACTTGGAATAATCCTTGAACAATTACAAAGCCTTAAAAATCAAAACTAAGTTTTCGACAATAAAACTGGAAAAATGATGTAAAAGTTGTCTAACATACTCGAAAACATAGGTTTATATAACAAAAGAGGGGGAAGTTGAAAAGTTTCAGCCAGTTGCAGCCACCCCGGTGGTCCGGGGTGAGCCACCCCGATCGGGGCCATAACACTCATTCTCGACTTCTTCAAATCTTCAACATAATTCAATCTCGCAGCCACCCCCGTGGTTCGGGGCAGCTCACCCCGATCGGGGTGGGAACAACCTTCCTCGCATTTTCCATTTCCTTGACAATTCTGAATTGTTGTCACCCCTGTGGTCCGGAGTGAGTGCAAGGGGTGGGAACGATAACTTCTATCTTGACTTCTTGCCTCGATATGCAACCAAACTTCATTTTTTCCGTTCCTCGGGTTGCTTGAAATGTCCAAAACGCCTCTCCTTGGCCTAAACTCGACTCTCCTAGCCTCGTGATCCGTGATGAATGCCAATTTGTTAGGAAAACCGCTTCATTCCTACAAAAACACGAAAATGCATGCAAGTCACCTAGAACACGGTTTTAGCTCAAAAATCACTTTATAAAAGTGCAAATGACATGAAAATGCGAGCTGAAACAGGGGTAAAAAGTATATAAAAATACAACATATCAATGCCCTTTAGATCTATATTAATATGCGGTCGCTATAATTAAACTATCTCTATTAAGTAATCGTAGCCTATATTAATCTTAACCCGATTGGTGAAAATCCTAGTTTGCAAGACTAATTAATTAACTCTGATCAGTAATCAATCAATTAGATTCATAACCATGACTGAACAACATTCAAAAGCAATTTAACAGTTAATGTATTAATTACCCCCTTCTAACATGATACTAAATCCCCTTTACCCTAGATTAGAAATTTAGCTATGCATATTAAGAGAATTAACAACAACAATAATAATAAGAGACATAATTAAAGACATAATAAGATGAACAACAATTGAATGATTAATAAACGAGAAAAGATTAATAAACGAGGAAAGACAGTAGGAGGGATTCGACTTGTTTGGAAGTTGGATGATCTATTTTATATTGTTATTTGATAGCATGGTTAACGTAAAATTCTATAGGTACAGAAGCACAAACACTTACTATTTATTTTTATCTTATTTACTTTCCTTAAGTCTTTCTTCATACTGAATCAATTAATTTTTTTAATGCAATTGCAAACCTTATCATTAATTTTTTTGATAGTTATTATAATTATTTAGTATTATTTATTCGGAAAATTCACGTAGTACCCCTAAACTTTGTTAATTTGCATACGATATCCAGTATTTTATGTTTGTTTACATAATAACATTTATGTTTGATTTTCTTGCACACTATACCCTTTATGTTGTTTTTTAAAATTCCAAATGATCACAAGTCTTAAACCAGAATGCAGAATCGACCAGTTTTTCTTTCTAAAATGATTGTTTCGTCATAATTAATGATTTGAGAAAGAAAATTGCCGACTAACGTTTTTTATGTTTTTTTCCCCCGAAATCCTCAAATCAACCATAACTTCGATCTTCAGTTTCTGAATGACCATTTTCGTTTTATCAAATTATAGATCTCGAAAATATAATCGATTTAGAAAAAAAAATGGCCAATTCTGACTTATGGTCTACAATCTATGCTCAATTGAAATTTTAAGAACGATAAAAAAGGGCATGTTGTACTTAAAAATCAGATTTCAAGGATTTCATGTGCACAAACTTAAAAAGTTAGGTACCACGTTAAAAATGGTAAAGTTCGGGAGTATCACATATGAATTTTCCGTTATTTATTTCATTGAGGTGTTTTGCAAAGGTTGGAGACTTTGTAATCGCTCGAAGAAAACTTCATTTATTGATATAGATAGATGTTTTAATGAATGAAGAGAGAAAATATATTAAAATATGGGTATATTAGAGAGAAATGAAGACTTGGAGAGAAAGAAACGGCGAGGGCCCAAATTGTTAAAAAAGGTACATAAGCTTTTATTTGTTTATTTATTTGATTACCGTAGAGAAATTTTACGTTATATCCTGAGTTTTTCGGTTTTCTATATTGTACCTATACCTGGCAAACAGGTCGGGTCGTGTCGTGTCGTGTTCGTATTCGTGTCAATATTAAACGGGTCACCACTACCCCAACCCTAACCCGACCCAATTATATAAACGAGTCATTTGTCTCAACCATAACCCAACACATTTAAATTTTCTATAACCCAACCCGGCCTGTTTAACCCATCTTTAAGCAGATCATTTTTAACTCACTTAACTCGTTTAACCCAATAAACTAACACAATAAACTACGTTTTATAACCCTATTATCCAAAAAATGATGAATGGAAATGCTAATTTTAAGTTGTTTTGTGGAATTATTGACTCAAGCCAAATATATTATGACAATTTTAAATAAATGGGTTATTTGTGTCGGGTTCGTGTCAAAAGACATCAACCCTAACCCGACCCATTTAAGTTTCGAGTCGTGTCATGTCAACCCAATTATTTAAATGGGTCAAAACGTCTTGACCCTAACCCGCTAATTTCGCGTCGTGTTTTCGAGTCGTGTAAGTGATTGCCACCTCTAATTGTACCCCTTTCTTTTTAAACTTATATCGTATATCCCTGAATTCTATACATTATAATCTATACCATGGCCTTACTAATTATATTCGCGAACTTAGTTTGTTAACTAATCTATTACATCATCTCTTTATCACTTTTGTTACCCATTAACCTACCCATTTACCTATTAACCTGCTAAATTACCCTTTAATCCTCAATAGCATAGAAATCTAACTCACAATTCATAAAACCCCATCATCATTTCATGATTCATATAATGAAGGCTTTTAATAGTAGGTTGTGGTTAATAAAGGTGATTTGTGATGGTTCTCATAAAAGGATGATGATACGATATCAATGAGTCGGAATAGAGGTCAAAGTATAGTTCTTTGAGGACGGATAAATTGGACTGAAAGGGAAAGGAGATCATGGTGGAGAATAAGTAAAAAGTTTAAGGGGGTATAATGTAGAATATAGTAAGGGTACAACCTAAAAAAACAGAAATTTAGATGTACAACGTAGAATTTGACAGTAATATAATATTCCACACATGAGCAACAACAATTATACGCTGAAAACGATGTAATTCAATTCTATCTAATTCGTAACTCAATTAATTTATCGATTTCTTCAGTTTATTGAATTTTGGAGGATCAGTAATTTGTTAAATTCACTCTTAATTCAGGGAAGGTATAACGTGAGTACTAAATGATTAATGACACTCAAGTAGAGTTAATTTTTGAGAGTGAATAGTAACCTCCGAGGTTTGTTTCTACTTGAATCTCAATGTGATCAAACAAGTATCTAGATGATTCAGCACCCAGCCTCCCAATTAAACTGCTTTAAAAAGGCATGTGTTTAGACAGAGTACAAAACAGATGACTGTTTACAACGATTTGGCATTTGCAATGAAGGTTAATGAAGGTTAATGAAGGTAAATGCTACCTTGGTGACTCATGTGACGAGTTGTGAACACATGTTCTTTCTATTAAAATTTGGCTTGCTTGAGAGTTGAGAGCCACTGTGACTGGGATAATTAGTTCACTAAAGTTATTCACAACATCTGGAATTTGCTCGTGATGTAGTCACTCGAGTCAGATGGGTATGGGGTAATTAATAAGACTCGAATAATATGGGGGGTCGTGGTAACATGACAAAATGAGCAATTCTGTATCTATTAAAATAATACATGACACTTAATCAGTCATTATAGAGAGAAATGGATTTACATTTATTTTATAAGATGATTATGTTTTTCTTTTAGTTTAGGGGCGTCAACCTCACATTTTAGAAATAACACTCAAATTCATTACACCGTCGTTCCCTTATTTCTTTAAGATATATTATCATAACTAGACTAAGTGGATTAACTAAAATATCTTAATACCATGTGCCTAAGTCTAGTTTCTAACTACTGCTCATACCCAATTTGCTATGTTACTGTTGAATTTTATGGGTTATTATGCGAATGACGATACTTGGATGAAACTTGAAACCCACAAATGCTCTCTCTATAAAGAGAATTTCAATCCCATTAAATGTTTTGGGTTACACTGGATATCACGTGGGATATAACAAGTTTTCCCTTTTCTGCTAGGCTTCAATTAAAGAAATGCTATAAGAGTTTTTGTCTTTCGTTTGTTTTTCAAATTTTGAGATGTTGACAAACTTTCTTTTATGTTATTACTCTTTACCACATATGCTATAAAACAAGAGATTACAAAAGTAATCCTACCTCATACTGATGTGGCTTTTGTCGCGCAAGTCTAATCAAACAATATTTATAACTCAACTTAATCTAGTAGGGTAAGTCGAGATCGATCCGCAAGGATGGTGTGGTTAGAATGACTATAAGTTTAGGTGTTCGTTTTAGTTTAGTCGGACAAATAACTTGAAAATAATTTCTAGATAAACTAAGATGCAAGAATTAAAACAAACAGGGACAATAGAAGAAAGACTAAGGTTTCGGTCTTTGCATAGGTAGAGTCATGACCTTTCGGTCTGAGATGGTCCCTTAGATCTGGTCTAATGAGCTTTCGCTTCTACTAGGCCTAACCCACCAATTATCACGCTTTCTTATCATTAGTCTAGGGTTTTACCTCAAGACAAGTCAAAAGAACGACTAACCTAAGTTTTTGCTCCAGGAAAAAGTCACAAGACAAATGAAAGGCTCAAGCTTTCGCTCAAGCATTTCCACAAACATGTAGTATGCATGAAATTGAATACAAACTACCCTTAGATCGGGTCTAATGAGCTTTCGCTTCTACTAGGCCTAACCTACCAATCATCACGCTTTCTTATCATTAGTCTAGGGTTTTKCCTCAAGACAAGTCAAAAGAACGACTAACCTAAGCTTTTGCTCTAGGGAAAAGTCACGAGACAAGTGAAAGGCTCAAGCTTTCGCTCAAGCATTTCCACAAACATGTAGTATGCATGAAATTGAATACTAATGCGCGTCCCGTCGTCAAGGCCCATCAAACAATATTTATACTCTAATTAACTAGCAAGTAACAAATAGAGGTCGATCCCAAAGGACGGTTTGTCAAACTATTATCAAATACAAACTAGCTATGTCTTAATGTCACAAATTTGGGTTGGGTTGGAAGCTACACTACTATGATGAAAATGTAAGTAAAGGAAGTAACAAAGCACGCAAATAAAAGTGAGGATGTAAACAATTGATTAAAGGCACTAGGGTGTCATGGGTTCATAGAGGGAAACATGGTATGATCAAGTGATGAATCCGGTAAATGATTGTAGTTATGCTAGGA
Source organism: Silene noctiflora (assembly GCA_009801015.1). Lineage (NCBI taxonomy): Eukaryota > Viridiplantae > Streptophyta > Magnoliopsida > Caryophyllales > Caryophyllaceae > Silene > Silene noctiflora. Next base: position 24,211 of record VHZZ01006984.1, on the reverse strand, counting down.
TCGAGTTCGTTTATATCTTACAATCCTTAAGAAGATCTAGGTCTCGGAGTCGAGTTGGTTTATAGCTTACGACCCCTACACCGATTTCGTTCTACCCATTCAACAAATGCATGGTCTAACAATACTCGAGTTGGTTTATATCTTACAAGTTTTGTTAAGGAGATAGAGAATCATGCTAGGTTGTCAATCAAGCATTTCATCAAATATAACATGTGTATAAGTTGAAGAACATAACAAACAATCATTCATATAAACTCATCATACATAGATCTATCCCATGATTACTCCCCCACTAACCCTAGCTAGAGGACTACTCACACATCATGGTGATAATTATGTCAAAGAGGGTGTTAAACATCTTAACAAGCATAAACATGATGATGAAGTAAATAATAAAGGAAGTAAACAAGTGATTAAGCAAAGAATAAAAGGATTATACCAACTTAAAATGAACAAAGGAGTGTAAGAACAATAGAAGAAAGCTTTGATTAATGACGAGGAGTTGTCAATTCCCCAATCTAAAACCCAAGAATTCTTCAATTACAAACTAGATCTTGAATTGCTTGAATACCAAGCACTACGCCAAATAACACCTACAACAACGGTTAAAAAAGGTGTAATACCGCTGTGAATAAAAACACGGAACCATTATAAATCGACCGTTGTTAATTAGTGAAACGGCTTAGAAATAATACAGAACCGTTGTTAAAATGTTGTTAACAGCTTACAAAACCGTGGTAAAATACTGTAACAACGGCGAGAAACCGTTGTGAAACCTAAATCTGGCAACAGTTTGACTTTATACAACGAAAAAAAAACCGTGACAAAACGTGAAACGGGCAACGGTTTTTCTGCCCAACAACCGCTATTAAGGTTTATATTGACAACGGGCTTTTTCCGTTGTTGTTTTCCATTGGAGGGAAATTATAACAACGGTTTTGTTTGATACGAAAACCGTTGTAAATGCTGGCGCCAAACATTTTTCAGCAATGGTGGGAAAAATATGTTAACGGTTTGATTTTAAAAAAAAACCGTTGTTGTATATGTGACAACGTTTTGTTTGAACCGTTTTCCTTTCTGTCCATATTTTTAAAAAAAAAATTGAATCTTGCATTTGCTGAATATGCAATTTTTTCAGTAGCATTTCAGCAGCTACACTGCACTGCAAATTTAACCCAGCCATGATCAATTCATCCCATACCAAATCAAAATGATACACTGAATGATCAGTAAATTCAACCCAGCCAGCATCAAAATGATACAAATACACACAATGATTTATACACGTAAGGATCGATCTAGAGTTGAAAGAAAATATTTGGCTCATTCATCTCTAACATTATTGATCTCTGCTACCGTGTACGTACTTTGCACTACTACTTTTGATGACTTGGGTACTATTGGAAACTATAAACCAAATATAGGGAATAAATAATAAATATATAGAATTAAACTCCCAAGTTACGTAATGCTGTAATATTTATTAAAACACACTTACTCGAGGAGGAATGTGAAATATTTTGCTTTGACAATCTCCCACATGGACCGTCAAACGTAATAGCCGCATTGTCTATCGTCTGGCTGAAGAGGAGACTATATTATATAAATGACACACAAATTAGCTAAATTAGATCCACCTCTCTCATAAACATAAATTGAATRATACGAGTATTCATTAARAAGATACGTACCTGTAYAGTKTTAATGGTTKGYTCAKAGTAGGGCTCATGTCTCTCAAGTTCATTTAACATTCTTTTTTGTTTAAAAACCCTAGTTCATTCACGAAATTTTAATTACCATATGGGTCAGTAATATTGATATGATGGATAATAGAATTCAAAGGTCATACAATAACAAATGAGATTATTAAAGGTTGTAAACATACTCTTTTATCAAATCTACAAATTCCTTCTCAGGTTTCCAAACGCAAGAGTCAATCCAGTAGACTGTACTTGATCTCGCATTGACTACCACTAGAACCCAATGATTCCTATGGAATATAAATTTCGAAAATTGAGCTGTTAGTTCGTATACATTTAAGCATGTTAATAAATTAATGGAATCTTAGTTCATTATTGTAACATTCCGTTTTGGTGGTTGACTTCGCTTGGTGAATTGTCTTGATATTAGAATTGCTAGTGGATGGTATGTTTCTAAGACAGAGTTAGCGGCATTTGTTGTTAGTT
>VHZZ01006983.1:44787-57188 GCA_009801015.1 Silene noctiflora | reverse complement strand
GTGACCTCCTGGGAAGGTTCCCGGGATGCGCATGAGTGAGGACAAAATGCACTGGAAAGGACCCGTGTTGATTTGTGGGCAATGTACACAGCCTGAAGAGCTATCATGAGTAACCGCTCCCGACCCAAGGTTTGGGCCGGGGTGTTACAGCTAAATTCTTACGTATCTTGTCTTTTTGCCCCACTTAAGTTGTTTGCCAAGTGTGGGTTTACTCTTCTCATTTCCGCCTCCTTCGGAACGTTTACCGATTGTGGGGTACTCGACTTCCGTTTGTTGATCGAGTCTTGGATGCGAAACGTTTATCGCATGATCGAGTCTGGTCAGGTTTAGATTAGGACCGTATTATCATCGTAGTCCTACTAAGAGGAACTGGGTCTAGAGCAGTAAGGATGTAGTACGTGACTTGAATTGCTTATTGACTTAAATTTCTTGTGTGCATTTCATAGGTTAAGTAATACCTCATCCTCATTGCTATGAAAAGTATTTGTGCATTCTTTATTATGCTTGCTCAATTAAATTTCTATTTATGTTCATTTTGACTAAATGTGGCTGGGAGAACCTTGAGTTACTCTCTACGGACTTTGGCGTTCATATTTACATGAATGACATGTATCAGTTGGTGCATTTATGGGGTGAAGACATGTGTGAGTTAGAGAACACCTTGACCGTTGGGTTTTTGCCTATTAGTACGCTTAGTCTCACCATTTAAAACATGTTATTCGTTGGATATCTTTTCCCCTTATTTGCTAGACTTGGTTTGTAATAACCTAAGTTTACTTTTTCGCACTTGTTGATTTATGTTAGTGATACCTCGTGTTAAAGTTTAAAAAGTTTTAAAAATATCATGATTTCCACTGCAAATTTATTAGTTATATCTTCCGCTTTAACGGGGGGTGTCACATAGTTTGAATGGCGAAACAAGCCATTGAAGTGTATATATATACTATTAGAGATCTAGAGGCAGTTAACTACATATCATAAGATTGTATATGGTAGATATTATAGTTATATTAGACTTCTTTAAAGCAACAAATACCATTATTATTAGTTTTCGCCTTAATTTGTAACACCCCCATACACCATGATGCCTTACCAAGACCACCCTAGCATACAGAAGTTCTACCATCTCGGTTGCCCGAGGTAAGTAGATCAAATAGACAGACCATAAGAGAACATGATTTAAGTTTATAAAGTTTAAGGTCCATACAACTGAAAACTCCAAAACCAAAACTACAACTGTTCCAAAACAAATTTCAAAACTGTATCATAAAAATATAACAAAATGTCAGTGGAAGACTAGCTATCAAAACTAAGTGATGACTCCATCCCGGGGTGCCTCGCGAGCTATCCCAAATCATACCTGCTAATCAACTGCTCACCATCCCCGAATGGATCATCACAGTTTACAAACAATTAAATGAGGTCAGTTACTGAATAATTAGATAAGACAATAACAACACAACATCACATTTCTCCAAACTCCACAACTCTCCAATCACCTGACTACACATCAAGTGTGTAGCCCTGCCAGAATACCCATCGCGACAGGTAATCCACTCCGCCAGTGGGGACCGCAGCCATACCACCTAAGCCCCGCTCAACACCATAGAGCGAATAACTCAATGATCATTAATGTGCACATCCCCCTTGTGACGGGAACCACAAGGGGCGAACAAGAGCGTGAAGCCATTCCCGAAAATGACTCCACCCAGCCGAGGGCGGACCTTGCGAACCATATACATACAACAACAACAACCACAAAACTGATAAACATGCCAATACTAAGAAATACAATCATAATCACAATCATACTCATATCACCACATCATGTTAACCAATTAAACATTAACTGAGTAGGAAAACCCTGCCTGAGACGGAATTACACATTGGCGCGAGAAAGTCGGAATTCCTCTTCTACGAAATCACCTCCTATACAACAAATATTCAATTATCATCTATGCCACAAATAAACTCCTAAACACCCCCCCCCCCCCAATCTACCCCAATTAGGGTTTAAACAAAACTAATGAATCAACATAAGAACAACATATGAAACTTACCACGAGACGACGAACACGGTGGTACGAAAAGCCCCAAAACTATGAACAAAAGTTCTTAATTTGATAGTAAAGAGATAGGAGTAGATCTTACGTTCTTTGAGTTTCTGTGAAAAGTTTATAAAATAAAGGTAAATGAAAAGAAACTGTCGTTGTTATATAAAAAGCCTCCCCTTTTGTTTAAAATCAAACCGGACGAAAACCCGTATAAACACAGGCACTCGATCGGGTAACTAACGTACTCGATCGAGTACCACCTACTCGATCGAGTTGACCCAACTCGGTCGAGAATATAAGGAACAAGAAGTAATCCAGACTCTGATTATAACTTATTGATAGAGTACCCTCTACTCGATAGAGAACCCAAAGACCAAATACCCGGGGTATTACAGTCTTCCCTCCTTAAAAATGAACTTCGTCCCCGAAGTTCAAACCCATACCAGCAACAAAACCCACTACATCCAATACCACGCAACTATACAATTACAACCCAACATAAAACTCAAATCAACCCGACACATACCAAAAACTTGACTCAAAAATGACCAAAAACGCAACAAAACTTATGCGATCGTCCCCTACCCCCCTTAAGAAACAAGGTTACGTCCCCGTAACAAAACATACCTGATAAAAAAGATGAGGGTAGCGCTCCTTCTTAACCTCTTATGCCTCCCAAGTTGCTTCCTCGACGTTGTGATTAGACCACAACACTTTTAGAAACAAAGTTTCCCCATTCCTAGTCTTGCGAACCTTGCGGTCCACGACTTCCTTAGGCATCTCCACATAAGATAAGGACTCATCCAGCTCTATGTTCTCAACCTCTAGCACATGATAAGGATCACTCACATACTTCCATAGTTGAGACACATGGAAAACATTTTGTATGCGGTCCAAAGCTGGTGGCAAGGTTAACCGATAAACAACTTCACCAATACGATCCAAAATCTTATAAGGGCCAATGAACTTCTGGCTTAGCTTCCCTTTCTTACCAAATTGCATCACCCGACACATAGGTGACACCTCAATAAGAACCTTATCCCCAACTTGGAACTCAATGTCCCGACGATGTAAGTCCGCATAGCTCTTTTGTCGATCCTGAGCCACCTTCATCTTTTGCCGGATTAACTTTACTTGCTTAACCACGTCCTGCACCATCTGTTGTCCTAAAACCACTGCCTCTGAGCTATCATCCCAACAAATCGGACTCCTACATCTCCTCCCATACAAAACCTCAAAAGGAGCCATCCCAATACTCGTATGCTAGTTGTTATTGTAGGAAAACTCAATCAGATCCAACCTATCTTCCAAACTACAACCGAACTCCATCACACATGCCCTTAACATATCCTCCAAGGTCTTGATTGTTCTCTCCGTCTGCCCATCTGTCGCAGGATGAAAAGTTGTACTTATCTTCAGTGTAGTACCCATCAATTCCTACAACTCTTGCCAAACTCGAGAAATAAATCTCGCATCTCGATCTGACACAATATCCTTTGGCATCCCATGTAGTCTCACTACATTATTCTTGTAACCATTCTCTAACTTCACCTTACTCCACGATCCACGATCACCCAAATCATGTTATTACCTTGCTGAGTCCTTAGTAGTCCCACAATGAAATCCATAGAGATAGATTCCCACTTCCACTCCGGTACCTCAAGAGACTGAATCTTACCCTCCAGTTTTTGCTGCTCCTCTTTGACTCTCTGGCAAGTCAAACATCGAGCCACAAACTTATCTGTCTCCCTCTTGATCCAAGGCCACCAAAAAGTCTTTTTCAAGTCCTTATAAAGCTTGTCACAACCCGGATGTATTGAATAAGGAGTGCAATGAGCCTCCGTCATAATCAACTTTTTCATCTCTTCATCCTTAGGTACACACCACCTCCCATAAAATCGAACACTCCCATCAGAATGAATAGAGAACCGAGACACTGTCCCCTTCTCTACTCTAGCCCTCTACTCCTGAATCTTAGAATCAAGAGCATGTTTCCTCCGAATGTCATCATAGAGCTCTTGCTCAACTGTCAAGTCCCCTCTAGCATCCCCTTCTATATCACATGTATCCCCATATTGGTCACCTCATTCCTCAATCTCATCAGCGACATAGCTGTGCATAGGGAATTCACACTCTTCCTACTCAGCGCATCTGCCACCACATTCGCCTTCCCTTCATGGTATATGATATCCATGTTATAATCCACAATGAGCTTCATCCATCTTCTCTATCGCATATTCAACTCTTTTTGAGTGTAGATGTATTTCAAACTCTTGTGATCAGAAAACACTTTAAAAGTCGCCCCATATAGATAGTGTCTCCAAATATTTAGAGCAAATACAACTGCACCCAACTCTAGATCATGCGTCGGGTAATTCTCCTCATAAGACTTCAATTGCCTAGAAGCATAGGCAAAGAATTTCCCATTCTGCATCAACACACAACCCAACCCATTTTTCGAAGCATCCATATATACCTCGAAATTCTAGCTCCCTTCAAGTAAGGATAAGATTGAAGCTGTAGTCAAACGCTCCTTTAATGTTTGGAACGCCGTCTCATAACTTTCATCCCAGCGAAACCCGTTCTCTTTCCTCATCAACGCTGTTATAGGTCTGGAAATCTTTGAGAAGTCTTTGGCAAACCTCTTGTAGTAGCCAGCCAAACCCAAGAAACTCCGAACTTCTGCCACATTCTTCGGTGCCTTCCATTTAGATACTGCAGCTATCTTGCTAGGATCCACAGACACCCCCTCCTTAGAGATCACATGGCCTATAAAGGCCACCTTTTCTAACCAAAACTCGCACATGGATAACTTAGCATACAATTGGTTATCGCGTAAGGTTTGCAATACCAATTGTAGATGCTCAACATGCTCCTCCTTAGTCTTGGAATAAACTAAGATATCATCTATAAACACCACCACGAACTGATCCAAGTACTAGCTGGAGACCCGGTTCATAAGATCCATAAACACCGTTGGTGCATTAGTCAACCAAAACGGCATTACCACGTACTCACAGTGACCATACCGCGATCGAAAAGTTGTCTTTGGTATGTCCTCCTCTCGAATCCTCAACTGATGATATCCCGATCTGAGATCTATCTTGGAAAAGACACCAGCCCTACTCAACTGGTAAAAAAGATCATCTATCCTCGGTAAAGGATACATTTTCTTCACTATGACATGGTTCAACTCACTGTAGTCGATACACAACCTCAAACTCTCATCTTTCTTCTTCACAAACAACAATGGTGCACCCCAAGGCGATACACTATGTCGGATGTATCCCTTCTCCAACAGATCATTTAACTGCTTCTTCAACTCCTTCAACTCCTTTGGTACCATCTGGTACGAAGCCTTAGATATAGGTCTCATTCCAGGCTTGAAATCTACACTAAAGTCGGCGTCCCTCCTTGGCGGTAACCCCGGTATCTCCTTTGGGAAAACATCCACAAACTCATCCACAACTGGTATCTCTGCCGCTTTCGGCTCCTCTGACTGGTTTTCCCATATATGACAAAGGATCATAAGACACCCATTCCTTAAGTAAGACTTCAAGTTTATAACTGCAATCACCTTGACTTTGGGTTTGACCACAAACCCACGGTAAGACACCCTAACACCCTTAGGACCTCTTAAAGATATTTTCTTTTGGTGACAGTCTATTCTAGCTTTATACTTTCCCGAACAATCCATCCCGACTATCATCTCAAAAACATCCAATGGAAATTCAGACAAGTCAATTGGAAGATCAACTTGTCCAATAACCATAGATACCCCTCGATACAACTTCCCACAAGACACTAACTCCCCAGCCGGTATGAAAACTTCATCTTTTACAGACACAAACTCCCCCAAACCCAAAGACTTTGCATGACTTGACGATACAAACGAGTATGACGCTCTCGAATCAAACAGAACAAAAGTAGGAACGTTATTAACAAAAATACCGATGACCACTTGCGCATCATCCACTGTGGCTTTCTTGTCCATCATGAAGAGCTTACCACTATTCTTTTGGCCACCTCCTTGCACCGTACTAGCTGATGCAGTAGACTTGGCAGTTGATGCCTGATTGGCATTAACCACCGGGAGCTGATAGGAACTATCACCATTGCGATTGAAACCAACATTGTTGCCCTGCCCACCTTAGTTGCTCCATGACCCAGCTAGCCGATTCCTAGCAAAGCTCTGCGTCGGTCCCTGAGAAAAGTTCCCCTGAGATTGTCTCTGAAAGCCCCTCCCAACAGCACTGGTATACTCATGCCTCTTGTGGCCAATACCACCACAGTTGAAGCACACAATGCTCTAGTTAGCACTGCTACTGCGACCACCACGACCGTAAGACGATCCTCCACTGAATCCCAACCCAGAAGAATATGCCTTAGGCTGATTGTGGTTACCCCGTTTGTAACTAGGTTGGCTACCATCATCACTCTCAGCCTTCTTTTTCTCCGAGCTCTTCTCTCTAGTCTCCTTAGCCAGTTCGACCAACCTCTCAGCCCGTCCAACCCTCTCATAAAATTCCTTAACATTAGTAAGAGTCCCAGCCGATAGTTTTTCCATAATCTTATAAGTAATCCCTTTCTCAAACCGAAGCGCCAAATTCACAGCGGTGTCATCCCCATATCCTCAGCATACCTTGACTTCTCATTGAACTTGTGATAGTACTCCGCCACAGTCATATCCCCAGTCATCACAAAAGAGTCGAACACATCCCGCAACTTGCTACGAACGTGCTCCAGAACAAACTCATTTCTCATAGCTCTCTTAAACTCGGACCACAAGATTGCGGTCGTGCCCTGCTTCAGGTAACTCTTCAAGACATTCTCCTTCACCTTATCCCAGCACTCTCCAGCGGAGTCCCTTAGGTAGAACGCAACCTTTTCTACCTTGAACTCCTCTAGACAGTGTACCACCCCGAGGATATTCTCCTTCTCACGGTGCCAGTTGTCGAGCAGAATCGGCACACCCTTTCTCAAATAGGTAGTGGGATTGAAGCAAGAGATGGTAGTACTCATCTTGGAGAAGTCTACCCCAGTCTCCTTCTCCTTCCCAAACCTCTTAAAGGTTTCAGTGAGCGCGTCTTGGTACTCAATCATCTTAGAAATATCCTCGATGCTCATCTCTTGAGCCTTAATGTACGCTGCAGATATCTTTGGCGGTATATTCTTTGAGCTATGAAAAGGGATAAACGTAAGCACACAGCCTACGACTCAAAGCAATTATGACTCGCACAAAGACACACTCGATCGAGTACACACACGAACTCGGTCAAGTAGGAGCCACTCGATCAAGTAAACTACACACTCGATTAAGTACCCCAAACTTCCAGAAACTGAACAGGTCTGACATAAAACATACTCGATCGAGTCCAGACTCACTCGGTCGAGTACGACAAGTTCGATCGAGTCCCCTACTAACTCGGTCGAGTACATAAGAAACAGGGACTTCTGCCCAACATAACAAAATACCCACCTGATCGAGTCAGCCCTACTCGGTCGAGTCCAACCCACTCAATCAAGTTCCTCCTACTCAATCGAGTCATGCTCACGAATTATACTACCCACATGATTTGTGCCATAACTTTACGCAACAACATAAAAATAACATATCACATCAACCTCCTATCACATGTTACTAACGTATGCCAACAATATAAACCACGTCATAATATAACATATTCTTCTCATGCATTTACACCTTATATGAAACACATACCTCCACATTTTTGAACCATTTCAACCACATACTTCATCCAAAAAACATTCATTAAAGACAACAAAGAAAACAGGTAACGATCCTATGACACACCCATAGTGACCGGTTCAAAGTTACAAGGGCAAGTTCCCGACCTTAGGACGTCTCCCAAGCCTTTCCATTAGCTCCTAACAACTCCTACCTGGGTTCATTTTAGTTTTACTCTCTATGTTTATTAGGTTCATTGGTTACAGGTTCCCAAATCGTCGCTCTGATACCACTTTGTAACACCCCCTTACATCATGGTGCCTTACCAAGACCACCCTAGCATACGGAAGTGCTACCATCTCGGTTGCCTGAGGTAAGTAGATCAAATACATCATAAGAGAACAACATTTAAGTTTAAAAATTTTAAGGTCCATACAACTGAAACCTCAAAAACCAAAACTACAACTAGCAACACTCCCATACACTAAGGTGCCTTACCAAGACCACCTTAGCATATAGAGATTCTACCATCTCGGTTACCCGAGGCATAGTATATCACAAGGGACCATTAAGAAACAACATTAAAAGATTAAAGTTTAAAGTGATACATATCCAAATCCAAAAATCCTCAAAGTGAGGTACAACCGTCTCAAAACCAAAATACTGAAATTACTGAAACCAAAACTATCATAAGACACCGCAGAAGACTAGCTATAAGACTCAGTGGTGACTCCATCCCAAGCAACTCGCGAGCTATCCAAGGCATATCTGCTAATCAACTGCTCATCATTCCCCAATGGATCACCATAGTTTTCAAAACACATAAATGGGGTCAGTTACTGCATAACAAGATACAACAATACAATACAATACAATACATCGTCACATTCTTTCAACTCCACAGTTTCTCCAAACACCTAACTACTCAAGTGTTGTCCTGACGGATTACCCGTCGCAACAGATAATCCACTCCGTCAGTGGGGACCACAGTCTTGCCACCTAAGGCCAGCTCAAAACCGTATAGCGCAAAACCCATTGAACCTTAATGTGCACACCCCCCTCGTGACGGGAACCACAAGGGGAGAACCAGGGCGTGGATCCATTCCCAAAAATGACTCCACTCAACCGAGGGCGCACCTCGCGAATCATATACAATACAACAACTACAATTAATAACCATGCCAATACACGAAAACCAATCATTATCTTAATCATGCTCATACATCACATCGCCATAACTACTTATACAGTAACTGAGCAGGGAAAAAACTACCTGAAATGAAAGTCACGACGCTAGCGCCAGCAGATCAGAATTTCTCCTCTACAAAGGCACCTCCTATACAAACAAACATTCAATTACAATTTACACAACAATTTACCCCCAAAACCCCCAATTACCCAATTAGGGTTTAAACAAGATTAATGAAATAACATAGAAACGATATAAAAGTCTTACCCACGACATGACGAACGCAACGGTAAGAAAAGCCCCAAATTACGACGAACAAAACCCTTGATTAGATTGAAAAGAAAGAGGAGTAGATCTACATTGTTTAAGTTTCTTTTTGTGTTCTTGTGAAATGTTATAAATTGAAGAAAGAAACCGACGTTATGAATTATAAAAACAGCCCCTCCTTTCTTTAAAACCAAATCGGGCGAAACCCGTAAAACACGGGCACTCGATCGAGTACTGCCTACTCGATCGAGTAGACTCCACTCGACAGAGTACTCAACTGCTCAAAAACCTGAGGTATTACACAACTGTTCCAAAAACAACAATCAAAACTGCATCATAAAAATATAACAAAATGTCAGCGGAAGAGTAGATATCAAAACTAAGTGATGACTCCATCCCGTCGAGCCTCGCCAGTTATCCCAAAGCATACCTTCTAATCAATTGTTCACCATCCCCGAATGGATCACCACAGTTTACAAACAATTAAAAAGGATCAGTTACTGAATAATTTGATAAGACAATAACAACACAACATCAAATTTCTATAAACTCCACAAATCTCCAATCACCTGACTACACATCAAGTGTGTAGCATTTCCAGATTAGCCATCGTAACAGGTAATCCACTCTGCCAGTGGGGACCGCAGCCTTACCACCTAATCCCCACTCAACACCATAGAGCGAAAAATCCAATGATCATTAATGTGCACATATCCCTTGTTACGGGAACCACAAGGAGCGAACAAGGGCGTAAAGCCATTCCTGAAAATGACTCCACTCAGCCGAGGGCACACCTCGCGAACCATATAAAAACAACAATAACAACCACAAACTTATAAACATGAAAATTCTAAGAAATACAATCATAATCACAATCATACTCATATCACCACATGATCTTAACCAATTAAACAATAACTGAGTAGGGAAACTCTACCTTAGATGGAATCACACACTAGTGCAAGAAAGTCAAAATTCCTCTTCTACGAAATCACCTCCTATACAACAAACATTCAATTACCATCTTTGCCATAAATAAACTCCCAAAAACCCCCAATCTACCCCAATTATGGTTTAAACAAAACTAATGAATTAATATAAAAACAACATAGGAAACTTACCCACGAGAAGACGAACACGGTGGTATGAAAAGCCCCAAAACTATGAACAAGAGTCCTTGATTTGATAGTAAAGAGAGAGGATTAGATCTTACGTTCTTTGAGTTTGTGTGAAAAGTTTAAAAACAAAGGTAAATGAAAAGAAACTATCGTTGTTATATAAAAAGCCTCCCCTTTTCTTTAAAATCAAACCGAACAAAAACCCGTATAAACACATGCACTCGATCGAGTAACTAACGTACTCGATCGAGTACCGCCTACCCGATCGAGTTGCCCCAACTCGGTCGAGTATATAAGGAACATGAAGTACTTCAGAATCTGATTATAACTTACTCGATAGAGTACCCTCTACTCAATAGAGTACCCAGAATACAAATACCCGAGGTATTACATAGTTATTGCTCATAAATTATATATTTTAGTTTAATTTGAATATGTTTAAATGTTTAAATATATTATCTTTTGTTCTAAGTAGTTCATAATAGTTGGAGACTCTGAAATCGCTCGAAAAAAGATTCATTTATTAAAATAGATAGATATACGGGTGTCATGTATTCTCATTATTCATCACAACCTATTCATACAATCAATAATACAATTAATTTCCCTCCTCTTATATTCTTTACATGGTGTCAGAGCCTCTCAATCCTTGAGGCCTAAACAAAATTTTGTTGCCCTGCCGGCGGGTTGATATTTTATGACACCCATCGGCGGGATTGATTTTCATTAGTCTTCTCATATTTACACTAATTCGAAAAAAATACAAAATAAAAAATACAAAAATTTTCACATACTGCCGCCGTCCCCTTCTTTTGGAGTATTCTTATATTTGCCTCTTATATGGAAGATGCACCATGAAACCCATAATATAGTCAACTGTCTTTCTCCTCAATCCAAACCCTCATGTTCAAAAAGTGTTCTCTTTGATCCATTATTTCTATTTCAGTTGCATCACTCACAATCCCCATGGTTTATTCCTTCAAAATCTCTCGATCATATTTAATCGTTCACGCGATGATCCCCTAAAAATTTACGTCCTTATGGTTACCCCTCTTATACTTTATGCCACTAGTGGCAACCCCTCTTAAACTTGGTCGCTCATGCGGCCACGCCTCCTAAACTTTTCTATCCTCGGTAATCCCACAATAAAATCCATAGAGATAGATTCCCACTTCCACTCTGGTACCTCATGAGACTGAATCTTACCATGAGGCCTTCGCTGCTCCCCTTTAACCCTCTGGCATGTCAAACATCGAGCCACAAACTCCTCTGCCTCCCTCTTCATCCCTGGCCACCAGAAAGTTTTTTTTTCAAGTCCTTATTTAACTTGTCACCACCCGGATGCACAGAATACGTCATGCAATGAGCTTCCGTCATAATAATCTTCCTCAACTCCTCATCCTGTGGTACGCACCACCTACCGAACATTCCCATCAGAATGAATAGAGAGTTTGAGACACTGTCCCCTGCTTTACTCCAGCTCTCCACTCCTGAATCTTTAAATCAAGCGCCTGCTTCCTCCGGATATCATTATAAAGCTCTGGCTCGACCGTCAAATCCCCTCTAGCATCCCCCTCCTGGATCACATGAATCCCCATCTTGGTCACCTCATCACTGACATAGTTGTGCATAGAGAATGCACACTCTTCCTGCTCTGACTCATGTTCAATCCACCTCCTCTGACTCATGTTCAACTCCTTCTGAGTGTAGATGTACTTCAAACTTTATGATCTGAAAACACCTTAAAGGTCGCCCCATAAAGATAATGTCTCCAAATCTTTAGAGCAAATACAACTGCACCCAACTCTAAGTCATGAGTCGGATAGTTCTCCTCATAAGACTTCAATTGCCTAGAAGCATAGGCAATGACTTTCCCATTCTGCATCAACACACAACCAAAATCATTCTTAATTCAAAGCATCCGTATACACCTCGAAATTACCACTTACCTTAGGTAAAGCCAAGACTGAAGCTGTAGTCAAACACTCCTTTAATGTATGGAACGCCGTCTCACAAATTTCACCCCATAAAATCCTATTCTCCTTTCTTATCAACACTGTTATAGTTCAGGCAATCTTAGAAAA
>VHZZ01006981.1:24469-41286 GCA_009801015.1 Silene noctiflora | reverse complement strand
TATAAATTCAGTTCAGAAAACTTATATACGGAGTATTATTTTTACAAATCGATGCAAAAATATTTGACATTTGTTATTCAATACATATATACGTTATATTTTTAAACAAAATTAGCACTCCTCTCATTATTTTTTATCGTAATGTAATCGTAGTATAATGTATGAACAACCCAATTTATATAAAACTGAAAATTGTTATTATCAAACCTTGCGTTTTAGACTATATTTTCTTATCAATGTTTTCTCTTGGACGCCCACTAATTTCTTGTAAATTTTTTCTTTAATCTTAATAAAATTTTGCGTAATAATAACAATACTAAAAATAACAACAACAACAACGACAACAACAACAACAACAACAACAACAACAACAATAATAATAGTAATAACAATAACAATAATAATAATAACAATAACAACAAGGTTTCCTTACCTAATAAAAAAAAAACAATAATAACAAGAGAATAATAATAATAATAATAATAATAATAATAATAATAATAATAATAATAATATTATTATTATTATTATTATTATTATTATTAATAATAATAAGTTAAATTAAGTTAAATTAAATTAATTAATTTAACGGATCCTGTAAGTTCAGTTCAGATCCTATAAATTCAGATCTTATAAATTCAGTTCAGTTCAGATCCTATAAGTTCAGTTCAGTTTAGATCCTATAAGTTCAATTCAGATCCAATAAGTTCAGTTCAGATCCTATAAGTTCAGTTTAAATCAGTTCAAATCCTATAAGTTCAGTTCAATTCAGATCAGATTCGTTTCAGTCCAAAAGAACAGAGCCTAAGTCTATCTTAAACTTTTCCCTCCAAACCACTTATATATACTTAAAAAAGGAAACAAATAAATTTATGATATTTTCTTCTCCATTTGATTTAGCAATTACGTTAAATAATGTTTTGACCCTAAGTATGCAATACTAGTAGTTGAAATTTCGAAGAATCCCCTCGTAGCTGCTGCAACCAAAGTTTTGTGTAAGGCAGCAGGTACAAGTTAGAAAGAAGATATTCTTCGACTCTAGCTTCAGTGGAACGAGCCATTCAGGAACAACAATCACATCCTTATGGCCAGAGAAGAAGCAACTCCGACTTTCACAACAATCACAAGTATAAACTCCTTTACGAGTATATTTTAGACCGTGCTGCCTGCAAACCGACCAATTACCACTTTACCAGTAGATCAAATGAAGATTATATAAGACCGTACGAACTTCCTATAGAATATGAGTGCAGAAGATGAACCGAGTTTCATTTTTAAAACGCGTCATTGCAAATTAAAGGGTTGGATGTTTTTCTGTAAGAAGAATCGACAGGCGGATGCTATTATCATCCTTAACAACAATCACATTGCAGGGCAACATATTCTCAGACCATTCAAACTGCAGCACCAGAAAGGCAAAGGTGCAACATATCAAGTGAAAGGGTTGAGATATATTTTGCCTCAAAGAAAGCTCATTACAGAAACCATGACATTCTGATGGGCCAACCATTTGAGGCTTTCTTATATTCATTCCACAACCCAGTCTTTTACGAGACGGTGAGACTAAGCTAAATCCTACTGCATCCGTGGCATGATTAATACGCTAATGGGTTGGTTTTACATGTAAGACACTGAAACAGCATTGAATAAATTTGCTCAAACTTATAAGCTGCGGCACCACAAATATAGAGCACTGCAAATAGTAACATATAAGCTTGAAATATATTTTGCTTCAACGAAAGCTAAATCAGAAACTCCATTATTCTGACAGCCAACCAGTTCAAAGCTATTAAGAATATCAAAGGGCATCATACATATAACGATATAACTCAACACAACAGTTAGTCTTGCGTAAGACCGGTTTTATAAAACAGATTCAATTAGGAAGTATCACAATAAATTTATCAGAGATTGATCAAAATACTTGAAAGAGCGATATTCTTACAAACAAATAAGAGAATCAAACAAATAAAATAAACGGAAAAGTAAGAGTTAGAGATCTGAGGTGTGAGTATGAGCGAAAGAATGGGGGTGATTGGATGAAGAACCCTAGTTTAAGTAGGCTAGAGGTTTTGAGGCTGACGGCTGCTGTCTCGTCAAATTGTGTGATTCCGACTTTAGGGTTGGGATCAGCTCATCAGATTTGGGCCTCTGTGATTCCAAGGTCAAACTTTATCAGTCTTAAATGGGTTATGCATTTCATTAGCCAACCTTCCTTTTAAGAGATATCCGTCTTAATATTAAAATGGATTAAAGATCATGCATATGCATATAGGACAAATCTTTCACTTTTCTGTATGGATTATATTTTTGTCTTATTTATCTCACATCGCATATTTGATCGTTTTATACTCAATTCCTTAGTCGCAGAAATATCTTCCTTTCCCAGTCCTTGACCTTTGGTGTGATATGGAGGTTGTGGTCACATTGGTGGCAAATCGATGAAGGGTAATTGGAGCTTTAGTGAGTATTCAAGCCACGCAACTTCTGCCGCACCTCCCTGTCTTCATTTCCCCACCATTTGTCAAATTGAATCGCTAGGAGGATTGAGGAGAAAGAAGTAGGAGTGGGCACAATCCGGTCCGGACCGGAAAAATGGACCGGTCCGGACCGGAATCTACCGGACCGGAACCGGAATTAAAAAATCCGGTCCGGTCTCCGGTCCACCATTTTCTTAGATTCCGGTTTCTGGTCCGGTCCGGTCCGGGACCGGTTTTTTCCGGTCCGGACCGGAGTGGACCGGAAAGACCGGATTTTATGTTTTTTTATTTTTTTCCTCTAAAAAATATTTTTTTCCGGTCCAATGGACCGGAATTTTTGGACCGGAATTTGAAAAAGTGGGCATATTATGTCAAATTCCGGTCCAACCGGTCCGGTCCGGTCTTGGACCGGAATTTTTCAGGTCCGGTCCCGGTCCGGAATTTTTATAATCCGGTCCGGTCCCGGTCCATAATTTTTGTCGATTCCGGTCCCGGTCCAAACCGGTTCCGGTCCGGTCCGGTTTTGGACCGGTGCCCACTCCTAGAAAGAAGGGCGTGATTGTCCGGGACGAATTGACAACAATGGGGATGGTAAGGCGACGAGCCACGCCGTTTGTTAGAGGCGGCTACTGTGGTGTCATTGGCTATGAGATGGTATTAGGGTGGTGATTCATGGGTTACTTTAGGGTAGTGGTTTACGGTTAAGGTGGTGGTGGTGGTGGTGGTGGTGGTGGTGAAATGGTGAGAGAAGGGTTGGGGTGAGTGGTTTCATGAGGGGAATAAAGGGAGGTGACTCGCTAAGCAAGTGGTGGTTGGGAGTGGCTAGTGGTAGGGATGGTGGATATGTAAACAATTGACTGCTCCCATCCATGATAAAACCATTCTTGGAACAACAGTTACGAAGTAGCCTCGTTTGACAATACCCAGTCTAGGACTAAAAGAAATGGGAGCAACACCTAGTTTTCGTGTTTCACACAAATAATACACAATGGTGCATGTTCTTTGACATTTATTCTCACTGTTAAGATACAATCATGCATGTTCACATCAAAGCTGAAAAATGTTTCTTTCAAGCATACATGCACATTTCCTTGCTTCAAATAACTTCAGACTTCCAGATTTCTAGTAGTTTCTTTGCATCTAATTATCAGTGTTGCTGAAGGTATGAGACTGAACAGAACCTGAAGTTCAACCTGCATGACAAGAAATCTATGATTGATAAATCAACACACACTAAAACTATAGCTAGCATCCAAACAGAGGCGGTTCTAGGATTTGATAGAAGGGGGTGCGTAAACATTTTTAAAAATGAAAATATCGAGTTATATGAAAAATAATACTGTTTAGTTGGACRATATGTATGATATATAACATTAAATAAAAATAGCTCAATACAAGAATAGAACTCAGGACTTCTAACTAAAATATAGTCTTAATAACCACTAGACTCACATAACTTATGTGTTACTTTATTAAAGAATATTGTAATTATTTTTCGTAAAAGGGGGTGCAGATGAACCCCTTGCACCCCCGCCAAAAACGCCATTGCATCCAAAGACTACAAGGATATACAAACCTTTGTGCACAAACACAGTAATGTGAACCATGGTTTGAGCCAACACATCAAATCATGACGGAGTTATCAAGGTTTTTAGGTTACCATGGCAATGTTGAATTAGTGATATCAACAAACCATGATAAGGCTGTGACGACTTTTGATATTTACATATCAAACTAAGATTTCATACCATTTTGTAAACACCTAGTAACACAGCACAATGTATACTACAAAAACATTGCACTGACGTCTCAAAGACCCGCAAATAGAGGGATGAGGTCAAATGCAAATAGGTTGTTTCCAAATGACACACAACAAAAATTGCAAATAATTGCAACTTTGTCTTAAAAAAAATGACACTAGAGATTTATTTTGATTTATTCCATCATAATCTAGTGTCAAAGAATAGCGCATTGTGGGCTCTATTGAACATGTAAATATAGCAAAATGTTCATCGTTATCATTTAGCAATCTAACTTAATGCAGCTTTCCATTCTTGGACACAGAAAACAGATATAGCCAGTTGTAGCATCGTTGCTGTGGAGAAGGATAATGAATAAAAATTAATCAAGACTTGGAAAGTTTGGTATGGGGTTCTCAGGAAAGGATAATGAAAAAAAATTAATCATTCCCTTTGTTTGTGTTTGTTTTTCTATAGTTCCCTTTACCCTTCCTTACCCCCAAACTCCTCTACACTCATACCCCCACCCTCCAAGGGTATCCCATTCCCTTTCCCTACCAACCCAACCATTACTATCACACACCAACATCCACTACCACTACCACCCATCATTACAGCCGCCACAACCACCAGTCCACAGGCGGCACCTTCCTTCCCCCCATCACTGATCGTCAACTCCCCGAGCCATCGCCCTCCATGCTCCAGACCACCGTCGTTCTTGTCACACCCCCCCCCCCCCCTCTTCACCACCCGCTAAAACCACGACCTCCGCCTAGTAAAAACCTCCCCCACAACCAAAAACCCCTCCTGCAGCGGTGTTTTTGGGGGTGTGGGAAGGGTTTTCTAGGATGAGTGGTGGTTTTATGGGTGATGAAGGGGGGCTTCAACAAGGACAACGGTGCCGTAGCCGGGACGGAGTAGCAGAAGGTCGCCGCCTCGCCGGCGACGGCGTAGGAGTAGGTGGGTTTTCGTGGTGCCTATGTGGTTGTGAATTTTAGTGAAGGTGGTTGTTTATGGAATATTTTTCGAGTGTTTGAAACCAAACAACTAAAGTCATCAAAGGGCTTCTTATTCCTTTTCCTTTGTAACTTTTTTCCTGATTTCATTCCCATACCTTTTCTAGAACCAAACCCCTCTAAGTTATTTTCACTGCCGGCCAATAATATTTTGTCTAGATAGGACACATATACAATGGCTCCAAACATTTCTCGTAGTTTGCCGTTATAATTTTGACAATTAACACACATGCAAGTAGCTGACCAAGAACCAAAAGAGAAAAATATATGGGCATTAAAGCAGAATATTTACACTATAGGCGACTCCTTGAGGCTGGTTTGAAGCTGGCAATACCAGTAACTTCCCTTCCAGTTATCAGTGTGTTGATGTCATAGGTTCCTTCATATGTGTAAATGGGTTCAAGATCACAGAAAGCCTGAGGATCAAATTCAAGGAGATCAGACATTGTTAAGATGAGAAGCGTTAGAGAATACTGAATAGGAACATTTCTACAAAACTCAATAGTTTAAACCAATATTTACTACAAAAGTACAAATAAGTATTTTTTACAAATTAATACCCAATATAGTATTTTCAAAAATTACTACCGACTGACACACTTGTGTTACAAATTAATACCTAAACTGAAATTTGGTCAACTTTTTTTTAAATGATCTCCCGCCGATTTTAGTTGGCTGTATTCTTGTAATGTATTGCGTCTTTTAATGGCTAGTAAAATGAATCTAATCTGCAAAACATACAGGAGTTACTTTAGAAGGCCTACAAAGTTCACTTTAGTTTGTAATAAAGTATCATAATACGTAGCAATTTTTAAAAAGAATTATATTAAATAGTAATTTGTTAAAAAGTGTAAAAAATAGGTAGTTAGTACCAATTTTTCCAAATTAATTCTCTTATCTAAAGAAAATTTCCCACAACAAGACCATCAAAAGCCTGTGGTAGCCAAACTCGCAAATTAAAGTGGACTATGTAGTAAACATCATATCAGGCATTTTCAATTGTGAATCAGTCAACAAAGAAATAAAACGGAAATATTAAAAGATGGAGACCCAATAAAAAATAATGTAATAAACTATTGAAATAGCTTTAAACTGTCAAGGGTACAACAGCTGAAACCATGCACACTAGCTGGAGTAACTACCAAAATTACTTAAGTCACTAACATCAAATTTGTACATATGTCAGCAATCAAGAAAGCAATGTGAGTAAACAGTTCGTCCAATGTTAAAAACTATGCAACGGTTGCACAGAAACACTATCCAGGAAACAAGGATGAAGAAAAAGAATTTATCAACAAGGAAATCGCCAAGAATTTCTCTACCTCCAAGTAGTTACTCAAGACACTGACAAGTAGTTTATTTCTATGACAGTAATAGAAAAAAAATCAAATGTGGATACAGAACAGTTTCTCAAAGACCAAAAACAAAACAATGTGATGATTGCACATAAATCCAGAAACAAAGGATAAAGAACAAGACCTTCGCAACAAGGAAGTCGCCAAGGATTCCATTGCCTCCAAGTAGCTCCCGGCCAAGAGCAACTGTCTCTCTAGCTTTAACGGTTATCCATGACTGATAATTCATATAGAATCATTAAATTTAAGATTTTTCTTGAAAATCTGAGATTCTAGCTGAGTTATAAAATTTCACCTTTCCCAAGCTTGCATGGCCAGCAGTCATTTTTCCACTTTCATATAATTTACAAAGGCGCCAACCAATTAGTAACATTGCCTGAACATTTCCCAGCATCTGAACAAGCTTTTGTTGGTTTAATTGGAATGCGGCCAACGGAACCCCAAACTGCTTCCGCTCTTTCAAATACCTTCGAGATTGTTCATGTAAAAAAAATCAGAAATGTAAAGCAGCTTAGTACTACCTCCATCCCATTTTATTGTCTCCATTTGACTTTGGCCAAATGGAGGCCAACTGATGTAACTTTTGACACTTAATTTCTCTAAATACATGAAAAAAATTGTAAAATTATCATGTTTGTAGTCACAACTACTATTTCGTGAAAGCATATCGCTCAAAGTCGACAATGCTTAACCACCAAAGTCAAATAAGGACAATATAAACACGATGGAGGGAGTAATACAGTAATAAGTATATCCTCAAAATACCTGTGACACATGTCATAAACACCCATACAAATGCCAATTGGCTGCCAAGCAACCATGACCCTGGAAACAGCAAGTACCTGGATTCAAAGACATGATATATTACTGATACCATGAGTAACCGAAGGAAGTAAAACGATGTAGTGCTGCAAAAAATCCCTACAACAAGAGCTGAAAGGGAGCGTGACACTGGAGTTTTGAACTTTGCATTAACCCATTCACCTCTTCCTATGCAATTATTACTGTTAAACAATCTCTTTATCCAACACATAAAACAAAAAGCCATATTCCACAGCAAACACGTACAACAAAATTCAGCCAACAGCACACCTGAAGATCTTAGAGAGATACTAAATAGAAGATCTTAAGTTGTCAATCCATTTTGAAGGC
Organism: Silene noctiflora; assembly: GCA_009801015.1. Taxonomy (NCBI): domain Eukaryota; kingdom Viridiplantae; phylum Streptophyta; class Magnoliopsida; order Caryophyllales; family Caryophyllaceae; genus Silene; species Silene noctiflora. Next base: position 33,544 of record VHZZ01006981.1, on the reverse strand, counting down.
CACCCTCTTAGATATAAGAAACTCTTGTGTAAATCAGTTTTACGAAAATCAAACTCATAATAAGATCATGTCAGTTTCCTAAGCCGAGGGGTAAGATATCACTTTGTGATGCACTCCCGTAACTTTTAAGATAAACGCTCATCATTAATTAAAGGTGAGGTGATTAACTGATTTCACCGTAAGAGGTAGGATTATCTCGTGTGTGTGTGTGTGCGCGCGCGCGCTCTCAAAATTATCTTAAAGAATTCACCACACATATCATTCCATCAGAAAAATATTAGAATTGGGTCAAATTTGATAGTTTTTGGGTTATAATATAAGAAGGCTCAAAACCACCATAGGTCTATCTCTCCTGCGCAAAACATCTTGCATCATGAAGATGAATCTTTATCATAGACATGCCCTAGCAATTTAAAATTATTTTCTATCCATTTTCTTCACTTATTCCAAAGTAGTATATTAAGATGGAGTGATGGAACAAGCTCTCTTGCTACTTCACAATTAGTAGTATAGATTATATCAATTCAATCCAAGTTCCCCCTACATTTGTTAATGCATCAGCCTCCAAGCTTTCCATGTCCGTAATTGAATATGTTAGTTCAGTGACTGTTGAAACGAAGGAGGGTTATGATGAACTTTTAAAGGAAATTATTAAAGATGAACTTTTAAAGGAAATTCTTAATAGTTCAGTTATTGGATCTTGCATTATGTTAATCTATTGGAGTTATGATCTTCCAGAAATGACGAACATTTAAAAAAAATATTAATGGACTAATGATCTTCAAGAAATGAGAGGGTCCCAGCAATTGATGAACCAAAGAAGTATATTGATTAGAATGATATTTATTTATTTATTTTCCTCTAATAATATCTCGTCTTAAGGATCTACGACTAAGACAAAGCAAAGGAAACTAGACTGTCTTTGTTGGAAGCTAAATGGTAACAATGTGGGTGTGCTTGGGATAGGGTAATTGTTACGGCCTATGGAAGCAACTGAAAAGCATTAAGAATGTGGGCGAAAGAACAGACGGTGCAGTAAGGAAGGAGGTGTAATAGTTATTCCATAAAAGGAGGTAATGTATACCGACCTCTCTTCTAGGTAATGCTTTAACTACTGATGGGAGTAATACTTTCTCCATCACCACTTTTTTCACCCTAAGTACCACCAGTTTGTCCTTTACCCCCATTTGTTTTTATCCCTAATAAGTAATACCCAGGTAACAATTACCCCCATCACAAGCAAGCCATGTGTTTATTGATAATGAACTTTTAAAGCAGTAACATAACCCCAATGGATTAACATATATGCAAGATAGAATAACACTTCAAAAGTAGATGGTAAACAAAATAGGAAGATATACGTGAAAATGAATCAAATCATAGGCTTCAGAAATCAGACAGATGGCTGAATATTACCTTGCTTGTATCTTGGAAGGAATTGACACCGGTTAGTCTATCCTCATCAGGGACAAAAACCTTTTTCAGGACTATGTCTCCATTCTGAACCATCCGCAATCCTATTTTATTCGCTATTTTCGTTGAAGTGAGACCAGGAGCATCCTTTTTTACTATGAATCTGAAAAAAAATAATCCAAGGCCTTTAGGACTTTAGGAGAGAGAGCGAGACACAATCATGATCACAGAATGTTAAGGCTCCACAACATAGAAGTAAACAACATAATCAATCATGAGGTTTCTTTTGTAGGATTGAGGTCTGAGGTAGTTCAATTTCAAATACTAAGGCATTGTTTGGATACCAAAATAAGAGGGAAAGGGAGGAGAGGGGAAGGAGGAAAGGGAAAGGGAAAGGGAGGAGAGGGAGATTGGGAAGTGGATGTTTGGATACAATTTCCCTTCAAATCTTTCCTGTGGTGGAGGGATTTTGATATGCCTTGGAGGAGGGAAAATGAATCCCTCCAAAACCCTCCCCCTCCATTTTCCTCCACCCTTATTTGATATCCAAACAAGGGATTTTAAATCCTTCCTTTGTTGGAGGGGAAATAATTTGGCTTGGAGGAGGGAAATGGAGGGATCCATTTTCCCTTCCCTCCAAATCCCTCCACCTCCATATTGCTAATCAAACAAAGTATTTTTCATCCCTCCAAATCCCTCCCCTCCCTTTCCCTCCGAATTCCCCCGTCCAAACACACCCTAACAGGTTTGTTGAAAAGAAACTGTTGACAATGAAATTTATCAGTCTTCCTGACCAAAATTGCACTGTCTATTGTGGAAAAGGTAGTTTATGCCAAGTGCCCACCTAACACTTTTAAGGCAACTTACGTGAATTTCCCATTCAAGTAAATTTCAAGTCCCTTATGCCAACCAAATATGTACTTAGATCCATAGATAACCAAGACGCCAGAATTTGTTGAGAGGATTTTATCAAACTTCCCGGACCAGGATTTAGGAGGGTAAAACATGCAAGGATCGTGAATCGTGATCCCACAAGATCCTGATGAATATGACAAACAGAAAGATTCCCTACCTCCTACATTTACACATGTATAAGGGGGTTTTCCAATAGTATTAGCTGTCTGGAGATCGATAAGAAGATAAAGTAAGCCTCACCCCACAAGAAGCCCCGGACATAGCTAGAAACTAGCTTAGAGGTGTGCAACTTGATAACAGTCAAACTCGCAGATATTTTTCTTTTCAAGGAAAGTTTGGTATTTTAACCAAGTTTGCTCCACAAGCTCTAACACGAAAGTGACGTCTTGCTGCAACCGTGAAATAGCATCCATTTTGAAAAGTCCTAGCAGAGGTACACTCTCCTTCCTATTATTTGGAATTACCCCCGTTTGGCCGTTTTCCTTTTTTAGGCAAATTCCACGTCTCTAAATTTTGGCAGGGTTTGAGTACGCAGAATGTCTTTTTCTCCCTTACACTTTGAGAAAAAAAAAAGTGAACATGTACACCTCATTAACCTTCCAGCAACAACATGACTGTAGTGCCTCAAAGGCTCAAGTCTCAACTAATTAACCTTGTATTATCCTAAGTTAATCCAGCCTCCAACCACTACAAAGTGCAAAACTGCAAACCCCAACCAAGGCCGACGCATAAATACAACCACCAAACGACCACTGTCAATACGGTGCAAAACCATAGCCACGGTTGACAATTGACACCACAATTACAAGGGCGATCAACCACTCACCCACCAGGCCACCATCGTCAACATCAGCACAACCATCTAGCCATGACGGACACTATCACTGCCAACTCCAGTCACAGTTAACACCACCACAGACATGCTGGCCCACCGCCAATCTACTTTCTCCTTCCTATATTTGACCTCTCTCCACTCCGACCTAACCAGTATTCTTCCCCCAACATCAGAAACTGTAGATGACCATTGTCATACATCTTGATCTCGACCTTGACCATATATCTTCAGCCCCTTCTCTCCTCCTTCACAATGGATTCTCGGCCAACAATCTTCACAATTCCGAATAGGTGGAGAGGGGATGGTCAGGTTGGCCAGGAAAGAATTCAAATATTTTGTCTTGGAGACGGATAGAAATAGATCGTCAGTCAATCTGGGAGGTGAGGTTGTGAGAAGACGGAGACGGATGGAGGTCAGGGTTGTTCAGGTGGAAGAAGAAATAAGAAAATGAGTTGCCAAGTACTTTTCTTTAATCAATCTACCCCCCACCTAATATTAAAAATGATTGACATCTGACTAGTAGATGCATACTGTGGTGTTTCAACTTTCAAGTACTCCTTGCCAAGTGAGGCACGATATGTTATTGCAGCAAATATGAAAAGAGGATTGCGTAGTGACCCTTATCTTCAAAAGGGGAAAGGTGTACCAAGCGATGACGACCCATGGCAACGAGGCACAAGGCGAAGTGAAAGTGTGAGCCTCATGCACACGAGGCACACTGTTTTTTAAGACAAGGGTATATTTTCAACCTGAAGTTTTATGATACAATACCATTATGGATTTTAAAGAGGGTTAACATATAAAAAAATAAACGCTTGCTATAATGGGATAAAGGAAAGGGCATAATAAAATAACTACAAGGATGGAAGAGTGCTGTTAGCCAACATCAAATCCATTTTGGGTTAAGACTCTTGTCGTTGTTGTATGGAAATTGTATAGTAGTGCACCTCGTTAAGTGCGCCTTATGCAAAAGGCACACGTAAGGTCCCCAAGGCATTTTGGCTAGTGCCTTAGTGATTATTGCACTTAAGAGCGAGGCACAATGTTATAAGCTAAAGCAAAGTAGGTTTTGAATTGTTATAACATGGTTTAGACCCTTGCACAAAACTCATATTATATAAGATACTGGATAATGTATTAAGACCTAGGTTCAATTTAGTTGGAAACACTCTTAATTACTTGACTCGTTGACCATTCTATAAAACTAATAAATAGTCTAATAGTGTACAAGCAGGAAACTTACACACAAGTCAAATACCGTCCTATTAACTATGTTAATTCAGATACAAGGACATTTCACACGTACTTAGTAATTCGACATTGAGACACTGATCAGCTACACATTTAATACAAGTCTAACAGAACCACCGTATAAAACTGCATTTTAAAGTTGAAACCAACACAAGGCAAATCTGACATTTAAGTGAGTGATTTTCATCTCGTCAATGGTCAGCACCCTGTAAAGTATGAACTAACAACACTTCACACATACAGATATCCCAAGAGCAGGTAACTTAATGAAACATTTTAAAGGATTTTTGCACAAACCCATTTATCTGATTTGTAGTCGTGTTCCTTGCGAATATGACAAGCACGTCTGCGAAAGTACTGTTCCCAATCCAGCGTTTCTGACCTTCTATCAACCAGCCTCCAGCAACCTAAACATGCACACACCAATACTCCACTTACAAGTAAGAATATTACTATTTACAGTAAAAATATCACATAGGCAAAGAAGCCTCGGACCTTTGCTGCTGTTGTATTCAACCCACTTGCATCACTACCATTGTCAGGCTCCGTCAATCCCTATAGCAAACATAGACGACGTTCAGGAAGATAATACCCAAAATTTACATAAGTTATTAAATATAGAAAATGTGGAACTTACCCAACACCCTACAGTTTTAAATTCTGCTAAAGAAGGCAAATATTTCTGCTTCTGTTCCTCTGAACCGCATAGTGCTATCCTCAATACACAATAAAGTGTTATCAATATTAGTTACACGATAATTTTTTGCTTTCAATAGTACCCCATGGATCATAAATAGGAACGATATACAATTATGCACTGAACCAAAGTTAAACAAATGAAATGGAATAAGGAAGACAAAAAATTCACCAATGGTAAGCATCGCCAGTGAAGAGTGGACCAATATGAACGTCGAACAACTAGCATCAACTCTAGCAACCTCAGCTGTTGCAATAGCATTGGCAGTGACAGAAAGGCCTGGGCAACCATAACCCTGATCAACAGAAGTTATGAGCATAACATCGAAATAAGCTAAGGTATGACCCTGGAAAAGCTACAAAATAACAGTTACCTTAATAGTTCCCCCAGCAACCCTCAATGCCCCCAACTTTGGAATAATTTGGAAAGGAAATTCCGCTTTCTCCCAGTACTGCAATAAGCAAAATGTGTATCAACTTCAAGTCTCCAACTATTAACGGTAATTGAGATCTTATGGTATTTCCCTAGAGAAAGAAAGAAGAGACGACTCGGAATCATTCTCTGATATACGCTTATAGACTAGGGGTCCACAAACACTGTAAAGAAAACTTTTCTGGTACATTTCTCCCACGTTTTGTACTAAAAAAAAATTTGGAAAGATAAAAATTCATTGGGACACCAAAAAAGAAATTTCTGGGTCTGCCATTGCTTGGATATTGGACAGCAGGCAGATTCAGAAAAGTGCTTCCACTACACACTTCCTTTTGCCAGCCATCTATGCATCTCACTCAAAAACTTTTTTTATCTAGTAACAGACTTTAGAGCAAACGTTTTCAAAAATCCAAGCAGAGAGACTAGATAGCAAACCACACAACAAGAGGATTTCAGACTACACATGCTCATATAACTATTAATTACCTCTGCCATAATAGGAGCAACTTCTTTTTCCATACACTCTCTAACTTTAGAACGCACAGCTCTCTCCTCCGCACTCAGTAGATCATCAAACTGATAATAATCAGATGCTGACATTCGAAGGATGAAATTTAGAGCATACACATTGAAGTATTGTTTAAAGAACCAACAAAAGTCAATAACCCAAAAATATCCTGCTATTTCTCCCTCCATATAGTTTATATTGTCATCATGTAACTTCGGTAGTCAGAGATGTCGAATTTGACCACTATTTTCTCACAATATAAAACAGTTTTCACTATTTATCAATGAGATAACATGAAGGTACTTGTTTTGATCATCCAAACATGACAAACTTACATTACATCTCTCTTTATATATTTTGAAGAACTTAATGGTCAAAATTGGCATCAGCTGACCTCCAAAGTCAATTGGTACAATAAATTCGAATTAAAGGAAGCACTTATTAGAGTAACAGAGTTAATATTAAGTGATAAACTTCAATCTTTTCTTAATTATCAATGACAAATGTCACTAATCTCCACCAAAGGTGCCAGCCTCCAATATATCCCTTATCAAACGGTATCTCAAAGGGAGAAAAAAGAAACATTTTCTGGCGGAAAGCAAAGGGAATTGGAAGATCATCCAGAAAATACAAGTTCATAACGAATAAAATCTCACTGCAGGGGGGGAACACAGATGCAGGTGTTGCCTGCGGAAATGCTGCTGAAACATCAAGTGGGGGCAGTTTGACATAAGAAATATTCCCTTCCTTGTAAACATCTGCAACATTAATACCATTACTGTTAACAATAAGCAAAAAGGTGACAGTATAGTACAGAGTTCAGACAGCGGCGGAACTAGTATTTAAAGTCAGTGGACAAAAAAATGACCCTAAAATGCGAGAGAGGGGGGAGGGGGGAGTAGACTAGGAAAAAAATCAAAATTTTAACTAAAGAGCGTCAAATTTTCACCTTTGAAAGATGTATTCTGAAAAGAAGGAAAAAAACACGAACTTGATTTTTGGTTACGAGTTCAGAAAGTGGTGAAAATCAATGGTAGTTTATGGTCCCTTAATGGTTTACCAAATAAACTTGAGTGGCCGTAACCCCATGTTCAGAAAGGGGATGCTTTTTCTGGTATTCACCGTCTTTACGAGATATTTGATTTGAATAAACTTTCACTACTTTCTGAACTCGTAGCTGGAGTTATGATTCGTCAAAGGCTTTTTTTCACAAAAAGAGAGATATCACTTAGAAACTACTCCTTTTTTATATGGTCCATTTGTTTACCTTTTATATTATTTGCCGGGAAGTGATCAAAGGTAAGAAATGATTGGGGCGGAGGGAGTAAATAGTTTACGAGTACAAGTGAGAAAATCCAGAAGCAATTCGGCATGAAAAATCAACTGAAAGAGAATGATGCTACCCAACTCATAATCAACGGTTGTATAACATAAAAGGTAATAAACCAGCAAACGACCCTGTTGTTTCCTTTGCATGGGATCGAACACAAATTACAGATAGCTTGAATTTTGAGACAACACAAGTTGCGGGAAAAAAAAACATGTGAATTATTAGTCGTATTACGCTAGGATAACATTGATGAGAGAATTATGATGGCATAAAAGTGAATAAACAAAGGTGAAAAGGAAATAATGAAAGGGTATGAGACGCACCTTTGGTAGAAACAGAAACAGAAGCAGAAGCAGGAGTTTTAAGAATCGCCATTTTTGAGAGAAGAGAAGAGAAGAGAAGAGAAGAGGAAAGATGGAGGCAGAGACACGCAAATTAAGAAAATGTAAATTTGGCAAATTGGATATGTATTGTGAATGCCTGAATGGGACGTGTCGATATTCAATATTCAAGATTGCATTAATTCAATTCATCATGATTGTCTTCATTCCTACAGTAGATCTAATTCTACCATACTATTTAATTCCGAACCACCATTTTTTGATTTATTTAGACACCGGATGCCAAGTATTTGTCTCGGCTAAATGCTTTACTTGCCAATTTTGTCCTCTTGCTAAGTTGCTACACACCTGCTAATTTTACGGATTTACTTTTTTATATATGGACTTTACTTTTTTTTGCTAAGGTGGTACGATGTCGGTGGTGCGTTGGCAAGGAAAGAGGACGGCTTAAACACAGAGTGTTGTGATTGGTTAGCGTCGTAGTCAGGTTAGTCGGAAGGGAGGGGAGTGCAGGCGAGGGAGGGTGATCAGTGTTGGTCGGAGCAAGGTGTACGGGGGAGTGGAGTGGGAGTGAGGGGCGGGGGAGGGAGGTCGGAGTTAGTGAACGGAAATAAGAGAGGGGAGTGAAGGCGAGGGAGAGGGTGCGGGGCAGAGGGAGGTTGGCCGCGCGTAAGTTGTCGGAGATATAGAAAGTGAGCCGCCTGAAGAAAAATAATTCTATAAAACACATTACTCTGATATCCTTTATACAAACGAATATTGAAATATCTTCTTTCGATATTGAAAAAAAAAACTTAACAAGATCCTCTAAATTCCGAAGTAAAAAAAAAACAATCGGAGCGAAAGGTAGGAGGCGTAACGTGCTCCGCTCATTTAGTGGGCAAGCTTTAACATTTTTTTTGTGTAATCGAGTGGAATTGAGAAAAAAATGATTAATTGAATGAGTATGTTTTTATGCGTGCATGTTTAATGTTTTGTATTAAATACGGTTACCGCGTAGAATTTTTTAAAAACACAGGGTTATCATGTAGAAAAACTCAAAATTAAATCAGCCACATCACTTTTCGTTAGCTATTTATCGGAAAAATTGACGGATTACGAGTACAAGGTTATGCTAATAAGTATTAATAGAGTAGAGAGTTATCACGTGTGTCTTTTGAATAAGTAACTAGTTTTGTTACTCGTGCAATGCACGGGATAGTTCTATGTTTTCTTAAGATTTTAACGTTTATTTTTATCCATAAAAATAAATGCCAATATTTGAATATAAATGTTGCACAAATTACGATATATAGTATAAGACAATTACTTATTTTTAAAAAAATATAAATAGTTTGAATTACGAAGACATAT
>VHZZ01006980.1:51689-61694 GCA_009801015.1 Silene noctiflora | reverse complement strand
GCTAGTTTTAGACCTTTGAGACATTTGTATTCTTTGCGGTTGAGATAGTTTGATTGGTTTTGTAAACAGTTTAAATTCATCTATTAATGTTGTTTCTTTATTGGCTATTTGATTATCATTGTCTCGGGAAACCGAGATGGTAGCATCTCCATGCCTAAGGCGGCCTTGGTAAGGCACTTTGGAGTATGGGAGTGTTACATAAAGGCACTTCAAATCAATACATAGGATTCCAAGAGCATTAAATTGAGCAATGAAGCCCGGAAATGAAGAATCACACGACCCCGATAGGCGTTGTGTGACCCCGATCGGGGTTACCTCCATTTAGCTTGTTTACGTTAAGCCCCTTACTCCTATATAAGGGGTGTTGAATCCATCATATTTGACACCACTACACACTTTTATCCTACACACTACATCTCTCTACATCATTTTCTTTCTAGTTTTTAGTCATTAGATTAGTTTAGAATTAGAGTAGCTTAGAATAGTTTAGTTTTCTTTAGTAATTACAAATTTTTCTTTTAAGCATTTCAAGTTATTATACAAGTTACATTTCAAGTTCCTTTGGTTTGTTGTTCTTCATATTCAAGTTCTTCATTTTCATTACGGTAATCCTATTTAGCTTTTGTTTTACTTATGTTAATTACATTATAGTTTTACATATTGTTTGCATGTTCATTTCTATTTAGCATTTACATTTGTTATCATTTTCACATTTAGTATGAGTAGCAAGATCTTTTTAGTTTAGGGATTAAGGGAGTCATGCATAATTGGTAAATAAACAAGTTGTTAAATTAGTTGTTTTCTCATCATCTCTATCACATGTTTGTTTTKTAATGTTATTCTTATATTATTGGCCACAATCCTTGACTAAATCCGTTAAATTCATATCTATAAGTCGAGAGGCACGGAAATGAATTAGACTAARCATGTGTAGTAGAACGACCTAGTTCGGCAAGAGCGTCTTGGACCCGCTCTAAGGCTTGACACTAAAATCGAGAGGTGGGTGTCTCTAGGCCTAGATGATAGAATTTGTTTTACTAGTTTAATATCTATATAAAAACTAATTTGCATGTGTGAACCGACCCTCTATATGTCTTTTATTTATATTGTTTACATCTTTATTTTASTTTGCATAATCTCCCAACCAACATACCAAATTTGTGACCGACTTAGATAGAATTCAATCAATCACAACTTTTAGCAACTCCCGTCTCCTTGCGATTCGACCCCTATTACTACATTAATTTGTTATTAGGATATTTATCTTTGATTAGGTGTGCGACCGCCTCGTCACTATGAAATATATTTTGGTTCCCTAATGCTTTTGTTGTAATGAATATGCAACGTGCTACTGTCCCAAGCCAACACACCTATAAAATCTCCTATTCACATCGCCAAAATTAACCCATGATCTCCTCGCATTCAGGAACCAATACAAAGCTCGCTGACTCGGGTTCCGAATCCGATCCCTTGCTCCATTCACGCACCATCAGCATCTTCATTCACTACCATTTCATCACAAATCAACCTCTGTTCTACATCACCAGCAGCAGCTCTCGGTCCCGAAACCCGAGTGAAACACGATTCTTCAGCACCCTTCATCAACAACATCATTTCACCATAACTAATCAATCGTGCTTCACCCTCCATCATCACAAGCCATCACCAACATCAGTCTTCATCTTCATCACCTAAAATCTTCATCGTCACTTTCATAATTACCCYCCTTCATCACCCTTCATCGTCATWTGCAACACAACAACAAACAACAAAATGCATCCCCAGCCGGCCAACCGGCCACCGCCTCCTCACCGGCCTRGACAACAGCTCAATTCCCCTCAATTCTGGAAAAGCTCGATGCCGGCCTGGTCACCGGCGGCCGGCCAACCGGTGCTCAACACTCCTCCACCCTTCCTTATGCGCAAAACTCAATCCTTGTTACTCCCCGCCGGTGCAATGGCCGTCGGCCAGCCGGCTCCCACGCACTCCACAACGATTTCCTCCTCTTATTCACAAAAGGTCGGCGCCGGTGACCCCGACGGCCGCCGGTCAACCGGCCTGGACACCAAACATGAAGGAAAGAAGAAGGGAGAGCTGCGTTTCATTTGGTGGAGATTGTCGTTTCATTGTGTCATTTTTCTTTAACTTTATGAAATTGAAAACTCTAAATATAAGAGAGGACGGTATTAGGAGGAGTTTTGGGCCAGTGAAAACGAGATTGTGGGGAGTTTGGGCTGAGTATTAGCATGGAGTTTAGGCCCAAAGATGAGTGGAGAGGAAATTAGTATAAAGAGAAAAAAAAATAGTTTATAATGGGGGTCTTAGGTCTTCTTACATGATTTATCATACATTAATTTGGAGAAAAAATAGATTAATTTACATTTGAAAATCCTATGTATGAAAAGCCGTCTTAAATTAAAGTTGTAATCTTTTTTGAATATAATTTCAATTACTCTTTAGTTTATGCAAAATCTTCAATTTCTCATTAGTTTACATTTAGTATTGGGTTTCAATTTGAAAGAAGAAGAAATTCATCTTACTTATTTCAATCCAAGTTCATTACTTTCCTCTCAGTTGGTATAATTCTCATCTTTTGTTTACATTTACTTCATTAGTTTACATTTATGTCTTACTTGTTTGATATTCGTTCAAAGAAGTAATCTTTATCATGCTTACAATGTTTGATTGTGTTTATTCAATTGTTTACATTTCTCTATCAAGCATGAGTGAGTAGTCTTATCTAGAGCTTAAGGGGCTCTTGGGTTGTCAATGGGCTTGAATTTGGGTTGTTAACATTAAGATTTTGGTGGTTTATTGGTTTTCACTTTCATGCACATGAAGTGATTGTAGGATTGTTGAACGAAAGTTTGAACTTTTTCCTCACATGTTTGGCTTATCTTGGTGCCCTTTGCTATTGGAGTATCCATCTTGGTGCTTAGGCTATTAGAAAGTCGATGTGTTATGTATGTGATGAGTTTATTATCTTAACCGAATGAAGATTAGTTAATGAACTTAAGGAGACTAAGAAGTTAGTCATAAACCCTTGACCATTGTGATCATCCATATCTTGTTTTAACCTTGTTTCATGCCCAATTATCCAAGTGAACCCAAAGGCTCTAGTTTTTCCATATTTGATCAATTACTCTTTCTTTTAGCTTATTTTCACATCTAGTTTGCATATTAGTTTATAATCAATCAACCTCCTTTGTTTAAATAAATTGAAAATTGAATGAACTAGGTATACATCCACCCCATCCTTGTGGTTAGTCCCCTTATTATACTACTTAATTTGGGAGTTTTACAAATTGTTTTTGAGTAGGGAATGACGACAAATCCGGGCATCAGTGCCCCTGTCAGACTTTATTTGGCTGACTATTTTTTGATTAGGGTAGGATTTATCTTGACTCAACAATTGTCCCTTATCTCCTTGTTTCTGCTAGATTTGACCGGGAATGAGGAGATAATCTGACCAAGCCAATTCTTCAAGGTCTGACTAGTCTCGATTACTCTCCGGATAACACAAGAGTCCCATCAATTTTAAATTCTCAATGGATAGGGGTGTAAATGCAGTAGTTGTGTGATAACCTAGGAGAGTCATGATTACCCTCATCCACTTGCGTGTCTTAACCCTAAAATTTGAATTTTTAACTTGCCTATAAATTAGAATTTCACCATCTTTGCTCTTTTTCCTTCTTATTACTGCTTTCCTCTTCATCTTGCTCAAGCATCTTCCAAATAATTACCATCTTCTTCATTCAAAACTTGAAACAAAAGAAATGACACCAAAGAGAAGAACTGATGCTCCCAAACCCACTGAAGTCGTTGATGCGACTGAAATAGATTATGTGCCTGATATGATTCCTGAAGATGAGGTGGTTGAGGTTGATCCACCTACTGAGATTTTGGCGATTATGCACAAAGATTCCATCTTTTCTCCTGTTAAGTCTTTTTCCTCGTCTTTCCCTTAAGCGAATCTTCTCAAACCTTCTTTTAAACATTTCTTGAAAATAAAGGGTCTAATCCCTCAGGAAACTGGGGTTTGGATTCCTGAGAATGGTCCTATCAGGGCCAATTGGTGTAGCCCTGGCTGGGTTTTCATCTTCGAATGGGCATTTAAAGCTGGGTGCAAGCTTCCTTGCAGTCCTCTGATGGTGGATGTTATCACAGCCATTCAGATGCCTCCCTTCCAGATCATACATATGGTGTAGAAGTTAGTTCACTCTGTTGAGAACCTGTGTGCAAAGCATAACCTGGTTTTCACTCTTGACGATATCAAGAACGTTTATCACTTTAAAAGCCACTCATCTTGTAGATTCAATTTCAGGGTCAGGACAAAGATGTTTCCTTTGACTAATAACTTTGATTCTGGTGATGATAAAGGATGGGCTAAGATTTTCTTGTTTATCAAGGCTGCCTCTGTTGATCCTACCTTGGATTATCTTAGTTACACAGCTTTGGAGTCTGGTAAGCTTGTTTTTTTTCTTCCCTGCGTGTTCATAAGTTAGTATAAAAAAAAAGATGACGTATGCTTACTTGTGTTGGTCTGTTATAGTTGTTGATTGGCGTTGTGATCCTGCTGCCGAGGGTTCAGCTGATAGGATTGCCGCTTTTATGGCTCTTCCTGACGAGGACAGCACCTTGCCTTCTAGTGTTGATCAGGAGCCGTTCCCAAGATTTATGAAAGCCAAATTGAGTACTTATAAATCTCCTAAGTCCTCTAAGGGCCCAGGGGTCTCATCTTATGGCAGTAAGGCCTTTTTGTTTTTCGCTTTGTTTGTTTGTAGTTTGAGACTCTTGTCTGTATTGCTGATTTAGGAATTTGTCCTGTAGTGACTAGGTCATCTGCCATGATTGCTGGTTTTGGCCTTGCTGGTTTGAAGGCAGGCATATCAAATATTGGTGAATAAAGGTCCCAAAGTGGGGGAGGCTACTTGTAGTGACAATACTGCCTCTTTTCGGATTTTAGTGCCTACTGAGCAGCCTCCAAGGACTCAACCTGCTACAGCTCATCCTGCCCCAAGTGAGGTAGTCCCTTCTAATAAGAGGAGGAGGGAGGATGAAGATTATGCCGCTGCTGAAGACGTCCCTGTTGTTGCTGAGGAAATCAGAGAGGCCAGGGCTAGGAGAGGAAACCTCTAAGCTGCCGGAGAACAGATTCAGGCTTTTTCATTCAAGGTGGATGATCAGCTGGTCTCTTCCAATACTGAGGAGTCGTCTACTCAGGCTATGGCATCCCTTCTTGCTTTCAGGGACAACATTGCTGGTCTGCTTTTCTTTGCCCAAGAGGTGATCTTTTCTTTTTTATCCTGGTACTCGAATATCCTTAATTCCCTGGTCATTTGATTTTGGTTCCAATGTTTGAATTTTGTCTATTTTAGAATGTCAACAATGGGCTTTTGAGTGCCTGTCAAGTGAAGTCAGCTCATGCAAAGATTGGCATTCTGGATTAGAAAATGCAGGAATTGAAGGGAGAGTTGGAGGTCTCAAAAAAGGAGCTGGAAACCTGTAAGGCTTAACAGGTGGTTGTCAAGTCTAAATTGGGGTATGCTCAAAACGTCGTTAAGTCCACCCACGCACAACTGAGCATTGCCAAGGAGGAATTAACTGCTACCAAGGCTGACAAGCAGGTTATGCAAGAGCTCTTGGTCAAGAATGAGGAGCTAGCAGCTGAGAAGGATGAGGTTCAAACCAAGTATAAGAATGTTGCTCTGTATTTACTTGGTAAAGGTAGGGTGGATGCTATGAAGGAGCCTGTTGAAGTTAGGCTATCCTGGAACCCTGACAGGGAAATGTAGGATTTGAATGTCACCTACCCATAGTTATGCAAGCTTCATGAGAATGAAGAGGTCTATTATCCCGCTTCCCTGGACAAAGGCAAAGGTGACGCTGCCAACGATGAGGGGAAAGAGGAGGATGAAGAGATGTTTGATGAAGGGGTTGGTTCTGCTACTGCTTCCAAGGCAGGTTGAAATATTTTTATCTGGGTATCCATCCAGGGGGAGATGTTCCCTGGAAAAACAATTTGGTTTTGTGGAACTTGATACTGTTTTGGCCTATCTAGGGGGGTGTCCTTAAAAAGACAATTTGGTTTTGTGTTTATTTCTGTTATGGTTTAAATGTTCTTGCCGTGGGAAAAATTTATAGCTGGTGAATCGTTTTTTGGGTATGATCTGGTCACCATCCTATTAGATTAAAAGCGTATTTGCCTGTCTGGAGGGCTTATGGTCCTCAGCCAGTCAGGAGGGTTTAGTTTACGCCTGTCTGGAGGGCTTTTGAACAAATAGTCTGGATCTTTCACCATCCTATTTGTTTCATTTTGTACTGAGCTCGGTTTTTTGGTAGTTCAGATGCAACAAAACAGTGAGATCAGGCGATCTATGTTATGTTGAGTTCTACGAAGCACTATCAGGAATGTTGTTCACGCTTAGTGGAATGACCCTCAATCCTGAATATTTGTTTAAGCAGGTAATAATGTGGGGTAATTACAGAAAGTGTAAAACAAGTGTTCATGATCCAGAACGAATATGCTAGTGAGAAAGTAAAGAAAATAGTTTGCAGGAAAGACAAATAGGAAAAGATAACATAGAATCAAGCACATGACATTTTTATTCATGTAGTGGCAATTACAAACAAATAGAGGCATATCAGGCAAATAGCAAGAATTGGATTGTACTGGGTTGACAATTATACCTAAATTTGGGCAGGTAAAAAGAGAATTACAATGGCTGGCTCTCATATATGAAATAGCTTTAGGTGAGTAACGTTCCATGAACGTGGTATCATGTCACCTTATAAGGTTTGTAGCCTGTAAACACCCTGACCGACTATGGAGTCAATTAAATAGGGTCATTCCCATACAAGGGTCGGTTTGTCTGCAGCTTTCTCCTTCATATTTGGAAAAACTTTCGTAGGACTAGGTCCCCTTCCCTGAAAACTCTAATGTTCACATTTTTGTTGTAACTTCTGGTTAGGGTCTGTTGGTAGGATGCAATCCTGATCTTGGCTGCATCTCTTAGTTTTTCTGTCAAGAACAGGTTATCTTGTATTAGAGGCTCGTTTTCTTCAATAATGTTCAAGCTACATCTGGATGTTGGCACATATATCTCTGCAGGGATGACTGCCTCACAACCTTAGACCAGAGAGTATGGAGTCTGTCCCTTCGAAGTCTTTGGTGTAGTCCTGTTTGCCCAGAGGACTAGTGGGATCTCTTCGGCCCATTTGTCTTTCCTTCTCTTTAAATTCTTTTTCAAGCAGCTAAGTACCACTTTATTACTGGACTTTGCTTGCCCATTTGCCTTAGGGTACCCTGGTGTGAATGTCACCAGGTTTATATTCCATTCTGCGCAGAAAGCCATTGTCTTCTTTCCCACAAATTGTGTGCCATTATCACACATTATCTCTAACGGGGATCCCATACCGACATATTATGTTCTTTTTGATAAATGATATGACTTCCTTCTCTTTGACTTGTCTGAACGAGTCTGCTTCTATCCATTTGGAGAAGTAATCTGCCATTACTAACATGTATACTTTTTGTTCAGATGCTTGAGGTATTTTGCCTACACTATCAATCCCTCATTTCATGAATGCCCAGGGCGCTGAAATTGAATGCAGCAATTCGGATGGCTGATGGATGAATGGGAAATGTAGTTGACAGGCTTCACATTTTGAGTTGTATACCAGTTAATCGGCTCTCAGTGTTGGCCAGAAATAGCATGTTCCGAGGACCTTGCTTGCCAGGCTTCTGCCTTCTTTGTGGTTGCCATAGTGTCCATCATGTATGTCCTGAATAAATTATTATGTCTTGTGTTGTTCTAGGCACCGTAAGTATGGTCCAGCCTGAGACTTCTTAAACAATGTGTTATTAATGATGGTATAAATAGAAGCTTCAATCTTAAACGCCCTTGCCTCATGCCTACCCTGAGGTAGTATGCCTCGTATGAACCATTTATAGTACGGTTTTGTCCAATAATTTGTGTCAATAGTAATAGGACAAATCTGGTCAGGCTTATTGATGGCAGTTTAAAGAAGGTGAACAATAGGTATATTATCAAAAATAGTAGGACTGAAATTTGATCCTAGGTTGGCTAGGGCATCAGCCTGGGTATTCAAGTCCCTGGGAATTTGGTCAATATCAAACGAAATGAATTTTGTGCAAAGACTTTTCACAGTTTCTAAATATAATATCATTTTTGAATCTTTTGCAACTAGATTCCTTTGACTTTATTTGTAATTAGCAGTGAGTTAGATTTTACCTTTAAGTTATGCACACCAAGATTTGAATTCAGCTATCAGGGCTTCATATTCAGCTTCATTATTTGTAGCTTTGAACTCGCAGCTATTGGCATGGCCTATTATATCCCCTTTGGCAATTTTAGTACTAATCCTAGACCGCTTCCCCTCATGTTTGTGGCCCCATCGATATATAGGACCCATTCCCGGTCTGATTTTGGGGTGTCTAATCTATACACTTCCTTGATTAGGTTAGGTTCTAGGGTTGAACTGAAATCAGCCACAAAGTCTGCTAAAGCCTGAGATTTGATCGTTGTCCTGGGTTGCACAGGTTATGTTATAGGTACTAAGTTGGACTGGCCACTTGGTCATCCTGCTTGACAGTTCAGGCTTCATCAGGACAGATTTTATTGGTAGATTGGTCCAAACTAATATGGGGTGACATTCAAAGTAGGGACGCAACTTGGTACATGATACAATTAAATCCAAAACATACTTTTCAAGTAAATCATACCTCATTTTAGCATTCAGGAGACTCTTACTTACATAGTACACAGGGTGTTGCTGTAACACCCCCATCTATCAAGGAGCCTTAACAAGGCCTTCCCAAACAGATAAGGACATTACCATCTCGGTTACCCGAGGTAAAGTAATAATCAAACGTCAATAAAAGAACACTTTATGTTATTACAAGTTATTACAAGTCATACTTAAAAGAAAGATGATACAACTCATGACACTATTAACTGAACATCTACTCTGTCGTGACACGCGGTGAACTCGTCCCTCCGATCAACCCAGCAAGGTCCAAAAGCAATCTGCTAATACCAACTGCTCACCATAAGGATCACGGAAGACACAACACAAAAGAAACAACAGAAAACACACACAAGGTCAGCAACCATATAAACATCCAAACACAAATACAACAACACCTTTCCCACACTGACTCCATCACCATATCACAACACTGACTACATACTAAGGTGTGTAGCCTTGCCAGTGGGGGACCGCAGTCGTTCCCACCTAAGCCCCGCTCATCTCATCCGAGCGAACAACTCTGTTCATTAAAGTGCACATCCCCTCCCGTGGCGGGTTCCATGGAGGGCGAATCAAGGGCGTGAAGCCACTCCCGCAAGTGACTCCACTCAGCCGAGGACGCACCTCGCAACACAACCAGTCCCATGAATTCACCATACACAACCACTATTCCAATCACACAATACACTTTCATAAACATAATCATAAACATTCCAAACATACAGTACTGAGTAGGGAAGCCCTACCTCTAGCAATCCGCAGCGACTCCGCACACAGTCTCACGGAAACAAGCAACCACCGAACATCCTATATCAAACAATACGGCATCTATCACTATTACCACCCACAGCACTAAAACTAATAGGGACGATGATGACGACAACGATAACACATACCTATACCAGCATCCCGGCGACAAGAGCGCTTCCCGACACATGCTCCCGTCCCCCAAGATGACTCATCTCCCCCATTTCCTCAAAAGGGTGAGAATAGGAGAAGAAAAGGCGAGGCGAAGACATCTAGGTTTAGGAAAACGAAAAAGAAATGATTCGGGTTTTCTGACATCGCGATATATACTTGATCGAGTAACTAACTTACTCGATCGAGTGCACCCTACTCGATCGAGTAACAAGGCTAATCGATCGAGTGGCCTCCGCTAGATCGAGTCATAACTCAACGGCACTAACAACGAAGGATTTATAAGGACTCAGGACACGCACCTAAGGTCAGTCA
>VHZZ01006975.1:40498-60089 GCA_009801015.1 Silene noctiflora | reverse complement strand
AAAGCCAAAATAAAGGACAGCGGTTTAGCAATAGTTGGATGTATACTATTTTTAATACGCATAGGCTTTAGGTAAAAATCTGATGTGTATAGGTAAAAAAAGACATCAGAGTTAGATATAAATTGATGTACAAAACTGAAACAGACATCGAATTATTGGGAAAGTCTGATGTATATTATATCAGATGGACATCAGATATATAATATCTCCAATGTGCAAAAGATAATGGACATCGGTTGTAAATCCGATGTACATTAATCCCAAATGGACATCAGTCAACTCTACATCGGAGCAGTATCTCATGTCCCTGACCCTAAAACTCCGATGTAGTAAAGGGTTATTGTAGTAGTGATTCTCAATATAAACATGACGTTAAGTTAGTAATTGACGGGAATCTAAAAGAATAGTATATCAAACATTAAATGCACGATTAGTGTTTTACAACTAAAATAAGTATTTGTGCAACGCACGAGCATGATAATTAGTAATACAATATTATGAAGCAAATTATCTATATATACAGTGCATGCATGCACGAGAATACGAGATTCACCCTAGTTCTCATTAATAATTAATTTTGTTGTACGGGTGCGACGTACGAGTGTATGACGCACAAAACAATTAAAAAAAGCGTAAAGCAGAAAATACGGTGTCCACCTACGCCCCAAAAAACGTGAATCTCTACAACTCTCTTTCATCAACATTTTTTTCCCACTAAAAAAAGCCCCAATTTTTTCCCTTCTCTCTAAATTTCCCCTCTTTCAACACCGAAACTTCGGATTTCGACGAACGATAAAAAACAAAACCGAAAAATAAAAATAAAATTAAAACAAAACCGTAAACCTAACCCTAAAATCGCCGATAACTTATCCTCTCTCTCACCTTCTTCAATCAAGTTTAATCTTTTTAATCCTTCGATTTGTTCTTTCTTCACTTGATTCTCTCTTTTCGGCGAATTCTAGATCTTGAATTTGTTCGATTTCTGTTTCTGTTTGTTTTCGGAGAAAAAAGGGGGAAAAAATTAGGGTTAGGGTTTGTGTAATCGAAATTCATGTGTGGTGGAGGGATTTGATGAACGAAGGTGTCAGATGTCAGGGAAAGGGGAATATGATAGGTAGCGGAGGTGACGACGGTGGTAGCGGTGATTTCCCGGTAAGTCGGCCGCCGGCGCCGGCGAAGTTTCCGGCGAACTCGCCGGAAATTTCGGAAAGTGTTGTTTTAGGTGTGGATTTGTATACGCAAGCGATTAAAGCGTTGTCGGAGCGTTCACCGTTTGATTCGGCTGAGGTTTTGGCGAAAAAAGCACCGACACTGCCTAGTGTGTTGTCTAGCTTGTTGTCGAAGCATTCTGATAGTCGTAGGAAGCATAAGCGGCATCATCTTGATACTAAGAAGTCGAGGAAATCGTCGGAGAAGTCGAAGAACGCGAATATTTGGGTTGAGTGGGAGAGGTACTTTAGGGAGCTGGCGCTGCTGGATGTTGAGAGGTTGTATCGACTTTCGTTGTCATTTTCTTCAGTAGATAGTGTTAATTCCTTCTTGACTATTCCTGTTTTTCGAAATGCTATTAAGAGTAATGATGGTTGTGATAATAATGATGATAATAACGTAGTAAATGATCATGTTGACGATGGTGTTTTAAGAATTGAAGATGTTCCAGCTGAAAATGTAGCTCAGGAGGAAAACGGGAATGGTGAAACGAACCGTGATGTTGATTGCTCTGATATGGAAATTGAGGAGGAAGTTGAGAATGAATGTGATAAGCCGGAAGTTAGCATAGAGAAGGAGAATAATGATAAATTGAGTTTCCTTCCTTCGACGCAGTTATGTAGTAGTATAGAATGGGTTTTAGGTTCTAGAAACAGGGTTTTACTCACAACTACCCGACCCACGAAAAAAAGGAAGCTATTGGGTGAGAATGCAGGGTTAGAAAGACTTATGGTTGCACAGCCTTGTGAGGGTAGTTCTAGCTTATGCCATGTTTGTAGTATAGGAGATACAGGGGATCAGTTGAACTCGTTGGTTGTTTGTAAGTCGTGTAAGGTTGTCGTTCACCAGAAGTGCTACGGCGTGCAAGGAGAGGTCAACGAGTGGTGGACGTGCTCCTTGTGTAAGCATAAAAGTGATGCTGTAGCCGGAAATGCCTCGAGTAGTGATAGGCCTTGTGTTCTCTGTCCAAAGTCAGGTGGGGCCTCCAAACGCTTCCAGAGATCAGGTGGTGAGGGTTCTGTTGAGTTTGCACATTTGTTTTGTGGCCAGTGGATGCCCGAGGTTCACATAGAAGACACTAGGATGATGGAACCGCTTATATGTGCAGAAGGAATCAAGGATGTTCGGGAGAAATTACTATGTAACTTGTGCAAAATCAGGGTTGGCTCTTGTGTTCGATGCAGTGATGGTATGTTTTGTTGTGTAGCTTATAAATTATGCTATTGGACTTCTGTTTGAGTGTATAATGAAATATAGTGATCATTCCGCTGTTATACTGTTTCCGAAAATGTGGAGTCCGATGAATTTTCTACTGAATAGTTTCAGTTGCGAAGCTTACTTAAGATGCTTCGATGTTGTAAGTAGTCCTTGACTCACGGTTTATCTAATTGGCTTGAACTGTTCGCTTGCATGTCCTGATCATCTGACAACATTTTGCCTTGGTGTGATTTCTATGCTCACTTCTAGTTGCCGGGCTTTTGGTTCAATAAATTTCTGAAACAAAGTACGTGTACATACTTGTCATAGTTGATTTGTATCATTATATCATTTCCGCATTTGTTTGAAATTTTAAATTTGAATTTTAAAGAGTCTATCGGGAGAACTTGGTAAGCAAACACAAATCATTGTATGACCGTTAATAGGTCTGAAACAATGAAAAGGTGGAGACTTTGGAGAGAAGGTGAAACACTGTAGTAAAGCGAAGTAGGTTTGGCAAAAATTTGCGGGGTGGAAATTATAGAAGGCGTAAAAGACAGAGAAGAGTAAAACCAATTGCAGAAGATGGAGATAAGTTCGGGATATAATGTGACAATGTTGAACAATGGGGGAAATTATTAGCTTTTAGGAGGGCATTTTTTTTGGCTTATCTTGGTATTTCTTTGTTATGTCAGCTAGTGAGAAGCTTAGTTGGACCCCCCCCCCCCCCCCCCCCTCCTTTTTGCTGGAGATTTCTAAGAGGAACTTTCCGGAAGCCAGTTGCAGTTTCTTGAAATGATTGTTGGACGCTCTCACTTGTGTGAATAGTGTGTTTGTGCTTGGCAGCCATGTAAAAAAGAATGTGAATAGCTTTTACATGGATCTTTTTGCTCTAGAACCTATTTTTTCCAGGGGACGCCAATTCAAAGCTTTTAGCTGTTGAAAGACGCTCTCTTATACTGGGGTCAAACTGAATGGACATTCGACACATTTTTTTTTTTTTTAGTATTTTTAAGTTGTTTAGGGTGGTCTAACTCTTGCATATCATGTGTTCATGTAGCATCTATTTGCTTCAGTACCATTTTATGCGTTTTCTGCTCCTTTATGTAATCATAAGTATATTTTTGTGGTTTACGCCTAGACTTGAAGGTTCATGGATGTTTTTTAAGTAGTCAGAAAGTCCAAATTACTGCTGTACTTGGCATTTAGGAGAGAGAAAACCTACTGTTTGTATCCTGGTGACTGTACAGGATATTGGTGGAATATAGAGAGGGATAGGGTAGTTATTTATCGAAGACAATAGTGCCTCGTGTCTATATTCTGTGTGTTGCTATGCTCAACATGTCAGAAAACAGAGTAGATTGAAACAGTGTTATGGGTTGCACTGCTGTTATTTTTTGCTATTTAATTTGAGATTTTGCAATAAAGTTGCTTTCCGTTGATTTGTTTCTGTTTCATCTTACCCCTGGAGTGTCCGTTTGTATTAACATACATACGGTGTCTTTGGTCTATTGCGTACAAGAGATTATTATGTTAGCTTGATTTCTCTCGTTAACAGTAGCTATTATCTACAGGTCAAGGGTCTCCATTTTAAGTGGTGTCAAATTTGTCGATGATCTCAAGTTGCTTTATTCTCTAATTTTCACTTCCTGTTTAAGATAAATCGTAACAACCTGGTCTATGATAATTGCATTTTGGCTATTCTTCAATGAACGTTTTTTATGACATTTATTCTTTTGAATCTATTCATGCTTGTTGGGCTCTAAGTCTTGATGGCCCCTTTTTATATATATATTTATATTTTTATATATATATATATATATATATATATATATATATATATATATTCTGATCTTGTAATGTGTCAACATTGTTATTCTTGCCCTAGTGAAAGTGGTTCTGGGGTCTCACCATCTGTGAGCCTTCAAGGTTCTAATTCCTTTTTGTAACATCTTTTCTGATTTTCACTCTTACACGTGACTGATTTTGCAGGATCATGCAGAGCTTCTTTTCATCCTATATGTGCCAGGGAGGCAAGAAACAAACTGGAGATTTGGGGAAAATTTGGCTGTGATGATGTAAGCATGTATTTGATGCTCGAACTGAGAAAGTGATAGATAGTGTTAGAGATTCAAGTTTTACCAAGACTGTGAATAATATCAGTTTTATTATTCTTCTTTCTTGATTTTATTTATGCTTAATTATAGAAGATTAGGTCTTTTGAGGGACAGACTCACAAAATAATTATTATGAGACCATTCTACAATATAAATTAAAAATGGCATCACATGTAAGAAAAAAAAGTATGAATCAAGTTAAAGATTAAATGAGTACGCTTATTATGAAAATAGGTAGAAGTTTAAGTCACTTTGGGTCAGATCAACAATAGAAGGGGCAAGAAAAACCCTTAAAGGGGAAAGGAAGAGTCGTCACCCAATAGCTTAGTAAGAGACTGTCGGTCCAATGTTTTTTTGAATATAGAATTAGCCATACCAGTTTGTCCTGAAATGGCTTAAAATTTTTATGATTTGCAGATTGAACTTCGGGCATTCTGTGGCAAACATTCTGTGGATAATTGTGGGTCTGGCTTTGGCACCATGGAGAATAATGAACACAGCGATGCTTTTAGTGGCGATTCACTTGCTATCTCAGTTCAACAAGGAAATAAAATTAAGAAGCTCAAAATTGGCTGTAAGAATGGAGACAAAGTAATTTCCTTTGTAGAAGCAGCAGATGTTAATACCAATTCTTCAGCAGAACACGTGTCACAAGATGTGATGCAAAATGGGATAAAGTCAAAGACAGAGCTTAATTCAGGATCAGGTGATCTTCAAGGGTTACGTGAGGTGAAGCCTCCTGGGCAGAAGGTGTTTCCGGATAAAATTCAATATGTTGATCTTGGTGCGGTTTTAAAGAAGGTGCTTGTCACCAGTATTACTTTTTTCCCCACCTATTGTCACGTATGGATGTTTATGGGTAGGATTGTTACAATGTGTTATTTTCTTGTTTACAGCTTTTGGACCGTGGAAAAGTTAGCCTTGAGCAAATTGCTTCTGAAATCAGCACCACTGAGGATTCCTTGGCAACCAAACTCGCTGTAATATTGAGTTCATTGTTTTTGATTATTCTGTATGAATCAGCTAGAAAACTTGAGGTGTAATATTGCGTTCATTAATGCATTCTGTAGTTCATGTTTTGAATGACCGTTGAATTGATGCTGCAGAGCAATCACTTGGGTCCAGAGATGTCTTGCAAGGTTCTTAAGTGGCTTACAGATCATGCTTACATGAATACATCTGAAAAGGATTTGAGAGCTAAAGTTAGACGGCTGATGCCTCCAAAGGCTGAATTGGTTAGTGAAGATCCCTCTGATGGAAATGTTGTCATGGACTTGGATATGCCAGATGTTGTTCCTGTTAAGTCAGTTCCGCAAAGGAGAAGAACCGTTGGAAACATTGTGAAAGAGGAAAAAGTTATACCCCTTTGGAATGATAAGTCGCCTGTGAATGATACTTCGATCAAGGAGGATATAGAACAAGAACAGGTTAATGGAGACCATGATCAATCAAGCAAAGATGCTATTCCTGATGGCATGGAAAAGGTGTTTGTTTGGCTATTTTTTCCCCCCCTTTTTTCCTGCATACTCTTTTTATTATGCACTGTACTCTCTATCTCGTAGTAGTCCCGTATGTCTGTTAATGTGGCTGCCTGAAAATTACATTGTAACTAAGCTGTTTTTGGTGCAGATGGTGGTTGAGACCAATGGATTTGAGCATTCAGTTGAAAAACCTTTGCCTGCATCTGAAAGTAATTCTTTTGGCGTTTATCAAGTTTCGTTTTGACATGTCAAAGCTGTTGAGACATTGAGTTTAATTTCACTAGTGCTGCATGCTAGTTACCTTAGGCGTGTTTTTCGAATGAGTCAATTGCAGCTAGGACTCGGCACATGTTTGCATGTGTTGTGTATATGTTTTTAGTGGCAAGAGTTATGATTCTTTCCCCTTTCTGTTGGAAGAAAATTTACTCAAGATGATTGTGGAATTGTGATGTCTCATGAGTCATGATTGAGGACATCTATGAAAAAGTTGTGTCTTTGTATGGTACAGTAAGCTAATTTGATGATTGATTGAAGACACCTGCCAGGAATGGCAGTGATAACTTGTAAATTATACATAGGCAATTTCTGCTGATCTTAATGTTTCTGTAGTTTAGGTTTGACTATATCTTCACCCACTAGAGCCTTCATCACCTGTCAAAGGTTAACATAGGCTTGTTAGAGTATTTTTTCTCTCTCTCTAACATTCACTGTTTCGCATTTGCTGAAGCGTGTAGGTGCATTGATATTCTATTTGATTGTTTTTTGTGCTGTTGCCTCCATGTGCTGATCTATTAGCGTTAGGATGGAGATGTGTGGCGTTTGCTTGGTGTTTCCCTTTTCATTCATCCGGTTAAAGTAAAAAAATATCGATCTTTTCATCTTGGTTACCGATTTAGTGGCTGATATCAGCATCTAAACAAACTTTTGATGTCCTTACAGTTATCTGAGATGATGACTGACTTTTAAGAGTAAAATTCTATTCTTTTTTTTTGTTACCCTCATAGCTATTTACATTTGCTGGTCAGGTATCTTAGTCAAATCACTCGGCCCTTGTAATGTCGATAGCAATTTAGCAGAGGAGGTTACTCTCCCCAGAAAGACTTTTGTGTTGAACTTGGACCAGGAACCTCCTCCTATCAATACAGCTGGCTATTGTGATGGGTACACGTCTGATCTATTATACTTAGTTGAACTTATTTTTATGTCTTTCTCAAACTCAGTGTAGATGTATTATTCCCTCATTTTCTTCTATTCTTCTACATTTCTTTTTTGGTTCATTTCTTTGATTTCTTCCGCTTCCTCTTTTTGGTCTCTCGTTTTGATCTTTCACTTTCTCATTCAGTTGTGGCCCACATACTTTCTCTAATCCCTACTTTTATGTTGCTTATTATTTTCCTTGAGTAGTGTCCCATTTTGAAAGTTTAAGATATTAAAGAAAAAGGGAGTGTTATAGTAAAAACTTAAATTTTGTCTTGTTATGCAGAGATTTTACACCTGGACCTGATTCTTTTGTGCATCCTTTCATCGAGAAAAAATTAGAGGAAGTGCAATGCTTGCTTGTTAAGAAGACGCAGTATAATGGTAGTTTTCTAGTGAATCTAGCCTAGTGTTTATTGCTAATTTTTTTTCCCAAGGTGACCATCTCTAATAACTAACATTACAATTGACTGATCCAGGCTGGGCAGAGATTGAGTCATCTGCTGTGGATCAATCCCAAATCACTGGTAATAATGTTGACAAGGTTGAACAAAGAAATGAGGTGAAACTAGGGGACTTACAAATAGCCAAAAAGACGGGGATTTTGGATTTATCTCCGGAGAATGAAGTGGAAGGGGAGATCATCTTTTCTCAGCAGCGGTTGTTATGCAATGCTGTTGCCTTGAAACATCGTGCAGGTCATTTTTTTCTCAATATGTTTGTTCATTTCATTAAGTCATTAGTTTATAGAATTTGGATTTTCTGTCTAGAGCAATTTGTGCATAATATGTTCCCAAATTTGGAGTTTTTATTTGCTAACCATCTATTTT
Organism: Silene noctiflora; assembly: GCA_009801015.1. Taxonomy (NCBI): domain Eukaryota; kingdom Viridiplantae; phylum Streptophyta; class Magnoliopsida; order Caryophyllales; family Caryophyllaceae; genus Silene; species Silene noctiflora. The sequence continues at coordinate 52,058 of VHZZ01006975.1, read as the reverse complement.
GGCCTTGATTTTTCACATTGAAATTAGTTGAATGATAATATTTGCAGATCAGCTGGTTCGTAAGGTTGTCAGGGGTCTTCCTGGCGAGATAGATGCAGTGCGGAAGCGAAGATGGGATGATGTTCTCGTGAACCAATATATTTACGAGCTTAAAGAAGCAAGGAAACAGAGCAGGAAAGAAAGAAGGCATAAGGAAGCCCAGGCTGTACTTGCTGCTGCCACTGCAGCCGCTGCTGCTTCGTCTAGGGTTTCCTCATTGAGGAAAGACACAGTTGACGAATCTTCACAGCAAGAGGTCATAACTTATGAAATCTGATTCATTTTTCTATTACTCTTCTGATAGTTCAGGATCCTTGTTAATGTATAGTACCTTTTTATTTAATATCAATGTGTTGTCATTTTTCCAGAACCCGTTCAAGATGGAGGTCTCTGGAATTCGAGACGGGCTATCATTGCTGCCAGTTCCTCGTCCCAAGGAGTTCAACTCAAGCTTTGATGTTCCTAAGGATGGATACTCTGATATGTTTCAGTACAGTCCTGGGTCGCCTAAGGAACATCTTAAATCCTGTGACATATGTAGACGCACTGAGAGTTTATTGAATCCTATACTTATCTGTTTGAGTTGCAAGGTATAGTTGACATTATATTTAAAATATTACTGGTATTTTATGTTTTCATTTAAAGTTCACGTGGCATCTCACTATGCATTTGTTTGGCTAAAGGTTGCTGTTCATATGAACTGCTACCGTAGTGTGAAGGAATCTACAGGTCCTTGGTACTGCGAACTATGTGAAGAATCATTTTCATCTAAGGCTTCAAGGACTACCTTAGAGAAGCCTTATCCAATTGCAGAATGTGGATTATGTGGTGCTTCAAATGGTGCCTTTAGGAAGTCCAGTAACGGTCAATGGATTCATGCAATTTGTGCTGAGGTGAAAGTTATATCAAAGTTGTGATGTGTTCACTTTTTTTTTTTTGTCTCAAGGTCTGCTAAACCAGTCTATGATCTTTTCAATTGTGCAGTGGGTGTTTGATTCAACCTTTCGAAGAGGACAGGTGTCTCCTGTTGAAGGAATGGTTTGTTTTTTTAACTTTCTGATTTTGTTTCCTGTCTCCAGCTTCAATAGTACTTGCTTTCCATTTCTGCTACAAGCACTTATGTCAAGTTCACAATTCCTTTTTTTATGCCAGGAGACACTGGTCAAAGGCAATGACATTTGTTCTGTGTGCAATCGTAGATTTGGTGCATGCATAAAGGTATTCGTCTATCTTTATCTGCTGAATGTTCTACGTTACACTGATGGAACATATCATTGACTTCATCTTGCTGTTGGTTGCAGTGCAATTATGGCAATTGCCAGGCTACATTCCATCCCTCTTGTGGTAGATCTGCTGGCTATTATATGTACACCAAGTACATTGGCGGTGGTAAGATGCAACACAAAGCTTATTGCTGCAAGCACAGCTCGGATCAAAAAGTAAAAGTAAGTCGGGATTGTTCTTGTTTTCTAGAGCTCCATTGAACAGCTCTGCTGCTTTCTCTTGTCATGACTGGTATTCATCGTTTGATGATTAGGCTGACACTCAGAAGCATGGTGTTGAAGACTTGAAAGTTGTTAAACAACATCGGGTGAGTTAAAACATGAGCAACTTTTATAATACTGGCATTTCTGTTATCTTTGGATGTTTTTATTGAAATTTTTGTCCGTTATCGTGATGAGATGCTGCAGAGCAACACGTTTAGTCCTTTCACCCGTGTATCCGAGTTTTGCTTAGCTGTTAATTTGTGGCTTGACTAAATTTTTTAAATGTTTCTTGCTGATTTCCCACTTTTGGTGTTATTTGGTTTGATTCTGAACCTCAGAAGTTTTTTATATTTATTTTAAATTTTTAAATATACGTTGGTATTGTCTCCATGGTTGAACTTTAGAGAACCTACAATCCTTGATAATCCATATGATACCAACCTAATAGGTTTGCTATGTGAACTCTGTTCAGGTTGAGCTCGAGAAATTACGGCTTCTTTGCGAGAGGATCGTCAAACGTGAAAAGTTGAAGGTAACTTCAGGACCCTTGGCTTCAAGCATGACCAATGTTTTGGTCTAGCATGTTTTCTTGAATATATAGATGATCACTTAAGCTTTACTCATTTAATTCTTTATTGCTGTTTTTCCGTGACATTGTGCTACTCCCAAGTCTTGTTAACGTATGATCATAACATGATATTGGTAGTATCTTAGATTCTTAGTGTTTAAGGTTGAGCCGTTGAGGTACTACAATACTAGTTAGGCTCTGTTTGGTAAAACTTGGTAAAACTAGCTGAAAAAGTAGCCGAAAAGCTTTTATCTACCTGAAACCTGGAAAGCTAGCCGAAACCTGTAAAGGTAGATGATAAAGTAACTGAAAAGTATGAGCTGATAAAGTAACTGATTATAAAAAAACTATTTAGCAAACTAGCTGAAAAGGTAGCAGATTTTTGGTAAAATGACGTAAAAGGATACGATAATTATTTAATATTATAGATTGAAGGGGTAATAAAGGGAAGATAATTGATTTCAGGTATCTGAAATCTTAAATGCTACTCTAGGTAGCATTTCATTTCAGGTAGCTAAAACTTTGGTCAAATAAGTTACTTGCCAAACACTTGCAAAAAAATCAGGTAGCTGAAACTTTGGTCAAATAAGCTACTTTGGTCAAATAAGCTACCTGAAGTGTTGTGCCAAACGGAGCCTTAGTCAGGTTTGAATCCCCCTCCCCTTTAATTGAACCGACTTCATGCCTTGTATAACACCAAAAAACTAATACACCCTCCTATTTATTTATTTTTCTTCAGAATTCACATTTTTTTTCAGAATGTCGCAATTCCAATGAATTGAAGAGGGTATGACATAGGATTTGTACACTGGTGTAGTGGTGTTATAGCGTTCTTTCTTTTAGTCTTTTTTCAAGATCGCTTCTGCATGCTGGTTGAAGTGTCTTGTGCTGTTATGGCTTCTTGATCTGCCATCTCTTAACCTTTTTTCTTACCTGTTGTAGTTTGACATTGTTAATCACACTATGCTTGTGTGTGTTTCGTTGAGTATGTTATACTAACATACTACTCCCTCGAATCCGCTATTTTCTTCCCCTTTTAAGTGGGCACAAAGATTAAGGGAGGGTATTATATTGATAAAGGAAAATGTGGGGTTGGGGGATTGTAGAGGGATAGTAGTAATTAGGATTAAAATAAGAGTAAAAGAGTTGGTGGGGTTTGGTTATAGGAGAGAGGGATAAATAAAATAAGAGTAAAATTGTTGGGTGGGGTTTGATGATAGGAGAGAGGGATGAATAAAATAAGAGTAAATTGTTGCCAAAAATAGAAAGGGGAAGAAAACTTGAATAATCCGTTTTAGGAAATAGGGAAGAAAATAGAGGATTGGAGGGAGTATATCCAAGCAGTGCTTCAAGTAGTATTCCTTCTGACTAAACTGCCTGTGAATGCAGCGAGAATTGGTTCTGTGCAATTATGACATTCTTGCTTCAAAACGAGACTCTTTGCCTCTTTCCATGCTTGTCCGCCGCCCCTTCTTGCCACCTGAAGGCAGCTCAGAGTCTGCTACAACTTCTCTGAAGGGGAATTCTAGGTCATGCAGTGAAGCAATGCAGAAATCTGATGATGTCACTGTTGACAGTGCTTTATCATCCAAACGTTGCATTAGGCTTCCACCATCCATAGATCATGATCAAAAGACAGATGATGGTTCTACATCACAACGTATTTCTACTCCAAAGCCTACAGAGAGGACACCGTTTGCTGGGAAGCAAATACCAGCTAGAGCGACTACAACTCGTAGGAATGTTTCACAGAGTGGGGAGAAGATGGTAAAATCAAGAAAGGTATCGTCTCTACTTCCAAGTAGTAGTAGCGGCTCAATGCTTCATCTTTCTCCAAAACAGATGAAACACTCTTAATGAAAACAACTCAGAAGAATGCCTGTACTATTCCATTCAGGGTAATAAACTATAACATTTGCAGCTTTGACAATATGATTATCTTATGTGATAAAGGAGGTGAATTAAGACGATGTTTCATGTTTTATTTCCATTTCCAATGGAGCCATAGTCTTACTATACTGTGGTTTGGGAATAAGATGGAAGAAAGCAAAATGGCTCACTAAAAGCTTCTTTTTTATCGTGAAGTTACTGTAATATGTTCGTAGTTCTTTCTGCAATCTTCATTATGGGTAATCTTGAAAAACAAATTTTGGGGTTGCTTACATTCGACCCCCCGTCATCTTGCAGGAGCTCTTGAGGCGCTAAGATAATGTTTTTCTCCTTAAGCAAGGGGTAATGTTGTTGCTGTTGTATGTCATATTGGTATCTGTGTAATGATATATTTAAACTGTTTGAAAACAGATCATGTTATGTACTATTAAGTATAAAAGTGTCAGGAGATGCCTTATATATACTCAGTATATGACAATGTTGCCTGATCTTGGACTATTGGAGTGTATCGATTTTAAGCAAGAGCCATGATAGAATAATCTTGATCTTATTTGCAATTAGCTGGCGTTGCGTGAAACCATGTACAGCATACCCGAAAACATGTTTTATGTACTGATTCAGCTGGCTGGTTTGCAGAACACTGAATCATTCGGAAAAGAGATGTTAATGACATCTGATCAAGCATCTTTACGGAATCGTCGGTTACCAAAGGGATATTTTTATGTTCCTCTTGACTCCCTCGCCGATGAGAAGGAAGCTGGCCATGATTCTGCTGACAAGGACGACGATGATGATGGGTAGGAGCAAAGATACACTGTTTGTGGGTCTGTGGCCGACACCTACGCTGACACCTACCGTGGTAAACATGATGTTTCCAGAGTTAATTTGACGCCGTAATGGAGGTTTGGAATTTTTTCACTAGACTCAGGATTCAAATTGGGATAGATAAATTTTGGGTGTCATTTGTTGTACATTCATTCTGAGAGCAATTGTACAGTGGTCTAGAAGCCTGAAATGCTTATGCCGTTTCTCGTTGATGATAAAAATGAATCTGTAGGGCTTGCCTTGTAATTGTAAGCAAGTTGTTGGAAGGGATCACTTGTTGCTAATGCTTTGTAAAGGGTAGTGTATATATCCCTATAGAGTGTCTCCTCAATGTAATCACTGGTACATCAGTTCAATACAGGAATTAAATTAGTAGCTTTCGGACTGATGTTCCCTCAACAGTTTTTTGTCGTCTCAGTGCTCATTCTCCTATCTCCCTTGCATTCTCAGTGCCAGTTTCTGTATAACTTCTGTTGTCTGTTTCTTTGTTTTTTCTCTTCCAACTTTTCTTTTGAACATTGGTACTGGTCTAATCACAAAAAGACTTGGTACTGACCTAATTGCAAGATTGTTCAGTCAATTGTTAGTTCAGGTCACTACAGCTGACTGAACAATCGAACAATTAGGTCAATACTCCCTGTCGTCTACCCCCAGTAGCAACTGTAATTGCAAGTTTGTAACTGGGCAAGGCTTGTACTCGGACCATTCCTATTCGGAAGTACACTGGAAGCTGCCTAAGGATATACTTGTACAAGACTTATAACATGCTCTCTACTCTCTATCACATTGAATTTTTACAGGATATCGTGTTATGCCTTCTGATGTATATTTAGTTAATCCAGCCACTGCCGTGGGCGAAAGTGCTATCAACGACTAGGGCTCTAATAACACTACTCCGAAAGCGATATCAATGACTAGGACTCCAAAAATACAAAATTTTCACAAAATTTTTATTCAACTAAGCCTTTTATTATCGACATACTGGTTTACTACTCGTGAGTCATGATCGTTTTAGTTGGGAACTAGAAAATTTTCATCAAGTTTTAATTGCTCTTTGATATTCCGTTTTGGATATTTTTAACAAAACAAAAAGTAGTCTATCGTTAGACCCCTCGGAATAAAATCTGGACCGTTGAGAGTAAATTGAACGAAATAAATGGAAAACTGATTTAATTTATCAAAGAAATAATTAAAAAATACAACCACTCAGCACAAAAACTTACGGGTTGGACTAGTTCAGTTGACAACAACAACAACTACTAAAAAGAAAAAAACAAACTAATAATGGAAATATCCGAATTGTTGGCGATATTCGGACCGGGTATATCCGGAGCAGTATTCGGAGCCGGTTGGTGGTTTTGGGTCGACGCCGTCGTGTGTAGCGCCGTCACAATTTCCTTCCTCCACTACCTTCCTGGTAAATTTTACAATTTTGCCCTTCTCTCTTGAAAATCATGATTTTATTGATGAATTTCACAATCTAGGCTTTTGTCAATTGTCGTAATTTTAGGGATTTTTGCGTCGTTAGCTGCGTTGATGTTCAACTGTGTTCGTAAAGAGGACATTGATTATTCGCCTTACGATGAAGGTGAATGGAGGTTCGTGTCTGATTACTCTGATTATTTTGATCTTTAATTTGATTTTTTCTTTTTTGCTAAATTTTAGTTTAGTTTTATGATCGGGTGTTAATTTGGTATGTAATTATGTTTTGATTGATCATATAATGCTTACTGAGCTCTGATGTTGATGATGTAGTATTGCTTGGGGTTTGATTTTGATCAATTGTTGTGTGTATTTTGTATCGCTAATCTGTGTTGCTCCGATTCAGCTGCAAGTGTCTGATGCAGTTATTTTCTGCAAAATTTTCAATTTTTGGTCTAAAATGAAGTGTTGTGTCGTCTCGGGGTAACATAGTCACCGATTGACACATTGATTAACGCTTGGCTTAGCTTGAGGTCGACTTGTATGATATAGCTTGCGCTCGAGATATGCTGAATGCCCGACAAAGTTATGAAATGAAAGCTCAAGCTTGGCTTGTATTACATAGTACTCTACTACGTTTTACCTTGATCTCTGACTCATATCGAGCACAATTTTGTATAAATACCGGAGTTGACAGTTAAGTCATGAAATGAAAGCTCTTGCTTGGCTTGTATTACATAGTACTCCACTACTACGTGTTACCTTGATCTCTGACTCATATCGAGCACAATTTTGTAAAAATACCAGAGTTGACAGTTTTCTGTTATACTGTGCTGTAGTATGCTGAAATGTGCTTGTTGCTGCTGATCTTACAGACTGAAGCTGTGGTTATTTATTGCTTATGTTGTCGCCTTTGTTTCTCTCGCCGCGTCAGTTGGGCTATTAATACAAGATGCCCTTGTGCCTTCTGGTCCTTCAGCTTGGACCGGAGTTGCCGGTGTTCTGCAGTGCGTGTTTGTACTAATCAGGTTGGAATTTCTTCTGATGGCCACCTTTTTCTCATAGCGTGTTTGTACTATAGTAGTTTCTCGTATAAGTGTCCTCACATGGTCTCTTGAAAGTGGATCAAATCATTTATGTAACCTACCGGTTTTATCTGGTTTATGTTGTCTTTCTTTCTTTCTCTTGAGAAGCAAAACGTTTTGGATTAAGGTTAAATGTCTTTTTGTCGAGAAAATAATTCTGGTCAACTACTTATTCTCAAGGTGGGAGGTAAATGATTGAAGTTGATTAAACACAGAGGATGTCTTAGATCAACACTATGGAAAAAAGACTAATACTCTATAAGTCTATTGGTGATTACTGAAAAGAATTAAGGGAATTGGAGCGACTTTGTTGAAGTCATCCATTAGGTAATTTTGCAGGTAATAGTTAGGAGAAGAATACACGACCACATAAATCCCTAACGCTGTGGAGTGAGAACTACCAAACTTCATGCATCATTTCCCCGTTTTTGCTGTGATTGACAATATTAGAATTAGATCCACATGCTCTGTCGCTTCTAACTCGTATCTTTTTTCTGGCAGTGGACTGATCTATTGGACCTCACATTTGGAGTAAAAAATGCCTGCTTTGATTTTCTTGTGAAGTTCTTGAATATGCAATTTCTTTGACGTGAACTAAGTAATTTAATTTATGTAAGTGCTTGTAAAATGTCATTGGCTATAACCAACAAAGCTGTCCGAAAATTAACTGTTTTTCCGTCATTGTTAGTATTGCTGTACTTTTCACTCACTCGGATATTATGGAATTGTATCTTGTTGTGCTTCTTTGAGTGTGATTGAGAGGCGCATACCTCTCTTTTCTCAACCATCAGTTAAAGTTTTTGGTTGCAACGATTTTTCTGAGCATTTATGCCCTTTAAGCTGTAGTTCATGGAATCATGGCCATATGGGTAAGTTCAGCACTGGGTCCTTCCGAGGCTATGTTGTTGCCTACCGTGATCCAATCGAAGTTAACCTTTCGTGCCAAAGTGGCTACGCATGTTTCCTAGCTGATTTTGGTACCTTAAGGTCCTTAACAAATTTTGAATATATGCCTTCTTTATGTGAAGAGTGAAGACAAATCCATAGATATTTTTTTTTGGTCAAAATATATCACAAGATATTTGAAATAAGTATTCCATAAATTATTTGGAAAATAATCCAATCCTAAATATATTGTTATTTATTTATGTTTCGAAGAACAGAGAAAAAAACACGAAATTTGATAATTTAGTAATCAAATCTCGGGTGCCAATTTTTTCGTTTCCTTGTAATATCTTGTTCTACGTTCACAAATAATCTAACTTCCCATCAAGATAACGAGTAGATATTGAAACGATCAGTGCAAGTTTCCTAGCCAGTTTAGACACCGGGCACACATTAAAAAGCCAAATAAAGAAAGGTTTATAAAAATATTTTATTAATTAATTGTAAAGACGAGTTTATGCATCAGTTTTCATGCACAAATAAGATTATATATCCAGTTGTATATAAGCATTGTACAACTAAGGTATAAGAATCCGAGCTTATATGTATTTTTTCTGAGCTAATGCAAAATTCATATTTTTAATGTGTAAATGGATGAGATCATATACTTTCTAATAAAGCTCATATTCTTTAAAATAAAGCTCGGATACTTTATTACAAAGCTCAGATTCTACACCGTACAACTGGTACAACTGGTTGTATAGTCCATGAATTGGCCAGGCTATAATACGCAAATAATCTCTTTTTAGTTTTTTTTTTTTTTTTTTGGTACAAAATAATCTAATTTGTTAAGGTATATATGGCATTATGGCAATATGGTATATGCAAATTAATTGCCATAATAATTCTAATTTGAATTCCAATGTGTTAGTATAAAAACGTCATTACCGTATTCGTCATAGAACACCATCAATACGAATAGAAACGTCGGCCCTGAAATTCCGAGGCCGCCGAAGAATGAAGTTCATCTTTCGGAACATGTCTATTTTCCTGCAGTTGGCTCTTATCGCATTCAATATACATCTGCATTGTGTAGGTGAGTCACTACATTTAAGACCGTCTTAATTTAATCGTCAAAGTTCTGAAAGGTTTTGAGTTAAAACGGTCTTAAGTAAGATCAGGTGCATTGATTAAATTGAGATACTGTAGGTTGTTTTTGTTATACTATCTCAGGGTGTTTACATTTTTTTCTTTTTTTCTTTTTTTTAGTTCTTTTTTTTGGGGTATTTTATCTTAAATCTTGTGCAACGATTTAACGACTACCTTAATAGCGTAAGGGCGTAACCTTAAGAGGGCTGAATGAGATATATAGAACAATAGCCGTAAGTGGTGGTTGTTATGGACAACACAGTACAACAACAACATTACCTCAACATTATCCCTACAAATTGCGGGATAAGGGGGTTTGGAAATTTGCACGTAACGCTTACTAACTTGCAAAAAATTGTTTAATACCTAAACTCCTCCTTCCGTCAACTTCAAAAGGCTTATTAATGGCCTAGTTTAACGGTCTGATAATAATGTCCGCACTTTGTTAACTATTGACTTTAGCAGTTCTTGCTTAGGACGGTCGATCTTAAGTTAAGACCTCACAATCTCCTTTTTGTTTTAACATTATCTATATTAGTTGTGGGTACATCTTAATTTAAGACGGCCTGAAACAAGAACTTGTGTATAGACTTATAGAGAATGCAAATTATTCAGCGATCGGTATACTATTGTCTCCTCTCCTAGGCCATGGGTTACTCTATTGTATTACTAATTTGTTTTTTGTTTTTTTAATTAAATTATTCTATCTATGTTATGATCCTTCTAATTTCATATTGCGGCTCCACTACTAATTACAGGTGCAGATATGGGTGTTGTTTATGGAATGCAAGGAAATAATCTTCCAAGCCCAGACGATGTCGTAGCCCTCTACGAAATCGAGAATATCCCGCTCCTACGTGTATTCGAACCGCACCCGGATATGCTTGAGGCCCTACGGGCCGAGAAGCTTAAGGTGGCGGTTGGAGTGAAAAACGTAGATGTACCCAACATTGCAAAAGATGTGAACGCGGCCATAGATTGGGTGAAAACCCACATTGTCCCTTATGTCGCGGAAGTTAACTTTGGTTGGATAGTGGTAGGCAACGACATGGTCCCGGGACCTAACGCTGAACTCCTCCCAGTAGCCATGAATAACATTTTGAGCGGCCTAAACGCGGCTGCTCTAACCAACATAAAGGTCTCGACCACCGTGAGTACCAAAGTTCTCGGGGCCATTTCTCTTCCTTCAACGGGGGACTTCACCAACGAATCAAAGGGTTTCATGAACGGGATCATTGTATGGCTTCGAGGTACTAACAACCCACTTATGATCAATGTGGACGCGTATGGGACTTATGTTTCGAACCTGGGTAAGATACCCTTAAATTATGCTGTTTTTGATACGAATCAAGCCGTAGTAATTGATGGGAAATATGAGTACACTAGTCTATTTGAAGCCATGGTCGATACATTTTATGTCGCTCTTGAAAAAAACGGTGGATCCAATATAACATTGGTTGTCTCCGAGACCGGATGGCCCAGTGCTGGCAATGAGCCTCATACAAGCATAGAAAACGCGCAGAAGTTTAATCAAGGACTTGTCAATGCAATGAAGAACATTGGCACACCAAGGAGAATCGACGATTTTTTGGATGTTTTTATATTTTCAATGTTTAATGAAAATAAAAGATCGCAAGGGATCGGACAACATTGGGGACTTCATTATCCAAATGAGACCCAAGTTTATGAAATGCTTTTCGATTAATGATCGACAATGCATGCGTTCACCTTAATTCGGCGTGATATAAGAAAATGTCAATACAGACCATTTGATTTTTGTGGCTTTGTATGTTGCTTGATTGTTGGACATTGAATGTAAGAAGATGAATACTCGTACAATGTGGAATCAGAACGGCGTCTCAAGCGTGTACTGTAACCTCCGGATAGTTTACTCCGCATTTTCTGTGACCAAGTCCAAATGAGTCGAGTTTATAATTTGAATGGATGGACTTTCCAAAAGTCGGATTAAATTTTGACAGGTCTAATCATTATAATATAAATATATATTTGAGACTTTTTTCGAGCGATGTAGTAGTCTCCAACTTTTTTAAAACACTTAAAATAAATTATTTAAAATTTTCTATTAGAATTAAGAGCTAATTAATTATTTACTATTTTTCTATTAGAAGTAGAAAAATAAAATTAATTATTTACAATTTTCCTAATTTAATTAGAATAATAAAATTGTAGGTTACGTAATTAATTATCTC
>VHZZ01006975.1:0-19584 GCA_009801015.1 Silene noctiflora | reverse complement strand
GGACCCGGTCATGTGGTATAAACGGGCCGGGCCGGTTCCATGTCCGGGTTTGACGGGTCCGGGTGCAAGGCGGGTCCACTAGCGGGTCGAGTCCGGGTTAGCCGGGTCGACCCGCACCTTTGACCAGGCCTAACACTTATAGAAATATCTTTATGTTTATTGACTCGCGGAGTTATGGTTGAAGTTCGACAGATTTTATAAGGGGAGATTATTTTATAAACGTGTTTTGTATTCTTAATAATCTGTCAAATTTTGAATGAGAATGTCTCACATGTATCATAATAATAAGTTCTGGAATTACATACCCCTAAATTAAAACCGTCTCATGTAATTTATCGAAAAACATAAGAAACGTCTTATATAAATTTGATAAGTGGCACTTAACAACAGTCACCACTCACCTAGTCACATGTAGTCTTGTACTATATAACCAACCCAAACCGTCGCCTTATTGTTAGGTCGAGTAAGGGTAAGATTATAGACTCACATGAGTCTTAGACAATACTTATTCAAGACAATCAAAATCTCAATAATCTTTAATTGAGTCTTGTATAAATCAAAGACTCGATTCCTTTCCGCAAACGATTGTATTTAATCCATCAATAATGTTGGCAATAATTACGCTTTTGCAGATGTCAACTGGCTTGGTTGGTAAAGTTATGAGAGATGGTACGTACTTAAGACCTAGGTTCAAATTCAATCGGCATCAAAATTGCCTTTATATCTCCCTTCACACCAAAAATAATCATAGTGCACTAAAATGTATGCATTAAATTTCCTAGTCTACTCAAAATAGGTAGATTTTTTTTTTTTTTAATCCAAATGGGTTTGGTGTTTTGGTTGCTTACCTCATCCCTTAACCATACGGTCAAAGGTTTGATCCCTATCCATGAGAATAAAGCAAATTCTTGGTCAGTCATCTACCTTTTCATGAAAACACTCCGGTTTACCCACGAAAAAAAGTTGACTTAACATTATACAAGGGAATAAAAACACAACCTTGGAAAAAAATCAAAGCTGATTTTGTAGAATTAATAATGAAGTTTTACTCCCATAAATGATGTCATAAATAGGTGTGTCAGATAGTCAAAATGCACCAAGGTATTAGGTATCAATTGAACACCTTTTTCAAGTGTTCTTTATCATATATAAGCAGACTATGGAACTTGATTATTAACATAAAAAAAAATAAACAAGTTATAAATATAATATAATATATTTAAAGTTAAAATGGAGGTCCCTTCTAGTCCATTAATCTTGTTCACTCTATTGATGATTATAGTACAAGTTTATTTAGCAAGTAAGTGAATTAAATTAACTCTCTTAATAATCTCATTTTGATTGTCATTGCCTTTACAAATCTACTTGGATAAATGCATTACAGAAATCGATACTTTCTGTTCCAATCATTTGTTTAGCTTTTTTATTATTAATAAGGAGTATTTTAATTTAAGGTATGACAATATTTGCGCAAAGAAGTAATTAAACCCTTAAGTTTGCTCAATTGTGAGATTTAGTCTCTTAACTTTAATATGTAGTGATTGACGGGTTAAGTTTACTTAAATGTGAAATTTAACCCCTTTTTGTATTTTTAACCGTAATCTCATCACCAAATAATTGTTCAACATTCATTTATACGTAGTACAATTTATTAGTAACCACAAGAAAAAAAAAAACATTAGTTATAACTTTACGAAGTTTTGTAAAAAAATTATTATACACAAAACTAATTTTACATGAATAATCAGTAAATAGAAAAAAAAAATCTCAAAGTTATTGAATTGTCTAAGAAATTGTAAAATTGTAGGAATTATTGAATATGTAGGATGAATTTAAGAATAAAATGATTTAATTACAATATTTGGGTTGAAAAAAATTAGAAACTGTGAACATGGTTTTAATTTCACTTTTAAATAAAGTAAAGGGAATCATCAATTACTACGTTCAAGATTTAGAGGATTTAATTTCACAATTGAGCAAAAGGAGGTTAATTATTACTTTCGACGTAATAATTAGGACGGAGAAAGTATTTGAGGACTTAGTTTCACAATTGAGAAAAAGGAGGTTAATTATCACTTTCGACGGAGGAAGTATTATATTTCATGTAAATGAGATAAAAGCTTGGGTGGTGTTTTAAATCACGCTATGCCATATGATGCGATTGTCTTACACAAGACTTACTGTTATCGTTGATATGCGTCTAAACGCGATTTAATTGTATGTTAAGGTGCCGCAATTGGAGTGAATTATGGAATGCAAGGAGACAATCTTCCAGCACCAGGAAGCGTAATTAACCTCTGCAAGCAAGAAAACATCCCTCTGTTGAGGTTATTCGAGCCAAACCACGAGGCGCTTGAAGCGCTACGAGGAACGGGCATAAAAGTCGCGGTAGGGGTGATCAATGACGACGTACCAAACATCGCTAGTGACGTAAATGTAGCAAACCAATGGGTCGCGACTAATGTTGTCCCATATAAAGATGTGAATTTTGGGTGGATCACCTTAGGCAACGAGATTGTACCGGCCGCTGCCTCCTCGTCTATTCCCGGAGCTATGCAGAACATCCAGCAAGCCCTTAATTCAGTCGGATTAACCGGGATTAAGGTCACAACTGTTGTCAGTACCGCTGTGCTTGGCGTTTCATACCCGCCTTCAGCCGGAGAATTTAATGATGCCTCAAGTGCATATATGAAGGGAATAATAAATTGGCTACAGAGTACAAATAACCCACTTATGGTGACATTGTACCCTTATATGGCCTATGTTTCGGACCCGGCCAATATACAGTTAGGGTACGCCCAATTTAATCCGGAAAATCCCATAATCGATGGGCAATTCAAATACTATAGCCTGTTTGAGGCCATGGTGGATGCATTTTACGCGGCCTTAGAGAAAAATGGTGGCCCTAATGTACCATTGGTCGTGGCCGAAACAGGGTGGCCTACTGCCGGGAATGAGCCTCATACAAGCGTATCAAATGCACAAACTTACAACCAGAACCTTATTAATAAAATGAAGCAAGTCGGGACACCAAAGCGAGGTTCGAGTATATTAGACATATTTATATTTTCCATGTTTAATGAAAATCAGAAGCCTGCTGGGGTTGAGCAGAATTGGGGGATTCATTATCCAACTATGGCACCAGTTTATACCTTAACATTTTAAATTGTTGGATTAATCTATGTCATTGGTAGATTGATGTAAGCTATATGAGTAAAAAATTATTTATTTCCAACATCAATACATAATAATTCGACCGTTTAAAAACAACTGAAATTCTCTCTTTCTTTGTTTTATTTGGTATAGAGGGAATCATAGAGCGAATATAATGCTGACTGGGTTTGAACCAGTTCATGAGTATCAAAATTATATCATGCAAACTTGCTCAAATAAGTCATGATTATAAAAATTATTATTATTATTATTATTATTAGATGGAATTACAAACACGTACAGAATAAAGTATCAATCCAGACAAGGAATAATAACTAATCCTAAGATACACTAGCTCACAACCGTAATTAATCCTTCGTCGATGGTGCTCTTCGAAGAGATAAACGGCGGGCTTACAATACATAATTCACTATTCTTTTTTATTAATGTCTTAAGTTAAGACGGTATTAAATAAAACCAATCGTGCGCCCGTGCCCGTACTTGATTCACCATATTTTTAGAAAGTCAAAGGATAGACAGGAGTCATATCAGGATAATGAAGTCCCCAATGTTGCTCAACACCAGCAGGCTTCTGATCTTCATTAAACATTGCAAATATAAATGTGTCCAAAATATCATTAGGCTTTTTTGGTGTACCTTTAATTTTGACCAAATTAATAAGTTTTTGATTATATTCTTTTGCATTATCCACATTTGTATATGGATCATTTCCTGAAGTGGGCCAACCACTTTCGCCAACAATAAGCCCAACACCACTTCCACCACTTTTTTCCATGGCTGAGTACATTGCGTCCACCATGGCCTCAAATAGGCTATTGTAGGTTAAGTCTCCGTCGACAACGGGTTTGGCCGGACGGAACATGGCGTAGTCTAGTGGAACTTTAGTGGGGTCCGAGGCGAGTGCCCAATAAGGGTGGACGTTGACGAAGAGTGGATTGTTTGTGCTACTTAGCCATCTTAAGATGGTGGTCATAACACCATTTGTTTCTTCGGTAAAGGCGCCCGCTGATGGTGGGTACGAAACTCCTAATGTTGCTCCGTGGATCGCGGTTGACACCTAATTCGAGGAAAAATAAATCATTTGAGATTATGACAATTTTATAGAACGGGAATTTTAAAATAAATTTTAAATCGATACATGATTGAGACTATATTAATGGTTAATTATATATAGCAGTGCATTAGAAGCGAACCTTGACACTTGATAAGCCGAAAGAATTCAACGCCTTCCAAATGTTACCCATGGCCGATGACACATAACCTGAGAACTCGCCTGGGATCACCTCATTCCCAACGATAATCCAACCGAAGTTAACAGATCCTTTGTATGCAACAATGTTGTTTTTCACCCAAGCAACTGCGGCATTAGCATCGCTTGCTAGAGATGGCAAGTCCTCGTTCCTCGTACCAACAGCTACCTTAATCCCGGAACCTCCAAGGGCGGTCAAGACATCCGGGTATGGTTCGTACAGTCTCATGTTGGGTATTTGTCGGTCATGGTATAGTCCAACTACTTTAACCGGAGGTGGGAGATTATCTCCGATTAGTCCATAGCTAACACCAATGGTCGCACCTAATTCAATACAACATCATAACTTGTAAGTTATATGAATTAAATTTCGTAAACATGGATTCAACGTTTGGACATAAAAACGATAGAAAAAAAAGACGTATAACAAAAATGAATTAAATTCCGATAAAGTAATAAACAAACAAAGTAATTATTAGAAGTATATGCAAGACTAACTTGTCAATAGAAATAGTTGTGAAAGCAACAGAACAGCAACGGTCCAACCAACGACAGTAATATTTAGCTTCATTGCTTCAGACAATTAAAATTAATTATGCTGCTAAAATATACTTGCTAATTGTCTTTCAAAGCTACAATTACCATCATTATATATACACAAAATTATATAATCTCTTGAAAATATTCTCAATTAATAATTTGGAATTTTAAGATCCAATAAAATATACTCCGTAATACTTTATGAAGGAAATAAAGAACTCGTGAGTGAATTTAAGGGAAATATTTTTAATTGTATAATCTACAAGATTAATTAAACATTTATTGTGTGATTTCGCCTTAATTGTACAATATTTTGGGATCTTGAGTAAAGGAAATAATTTCATATCGTGGTGCTTATCCAAGTAGTAAATACTCCTTTGTTTGATTGATGTCTATTAGTCTATATATTTGTTCAATATATACAGGGTATATTTTAATCAAAGGTATGGCGTATTTTTTTTCAAAGTTTGGAACACAAAATTTTGCAATTAATTTTAATTCACGCCATAAGATTGCATGCGAATAGGGTATTTATGACGATATCGGAATCCTGGAAAATTGAAAATAAGTGAATGATAACTATTTTTTTCCGGTACAAGCAAGCAATTGAGGTGACTGCAAAACGCAAAGAGGAAGATGTATAGCAATTAGATGTTGAATTGTTAACTCATCCGAGTCAAAGTATGAGCATTTACATCACCAAACCCGAAAATGAGGAGTTCAAAAGACCTAAAAAAATTCTTTGGTATGCCTGTAATTTCTATATTAAAAAAATAAAAGAAAAAAAACTCTAAGCCAGCTCGACTCATCGGAACTCCGCTGGAGATAAAGGCGCAGTAAGAACATGTTTGTTACTCAGTTCCGAATCACAGGGACCCATTTTCTTCCATATCTATCGCAAGTTACCAATTTCCATCTGAGAATAAAACCCACAAGCAAAAGAATCTAGCTTCCACTATATCTATGGATGAGACGCAACGTCACGCAAGAGATCGAAAATTCAATCATCACATTTGGGAAGTAGATGGGCTGAGTTCAGAGGAAGCAGTGGCCGTACACGAACCTTGAGAATCTGGTAGGGGCATTATCTTCAACTCCAAGCCTCTGATCAACTTTGCAGCTTGTTTCGACGACATGTACTGTACACATTTATAAAAGTAAACAAATGATGTAAGACTGTCTCTAAATAGCAGAGATTAGGGTCATTCCTAAGGTAACAATAAATTTGGAAGATCAAGGGACAACCAAGTACAGACATGTATAGAAGAAACAAGAGACACAGTAGAATAACACTAATAGATACAGTTGAATAATAATGGCGCTGCATGATTCCCCTTACTTAATTGCCGTTATACAGGATAAAGGGTGTGCTACAATGTCTATCTAATCCAAGGTAGACCAAAAATGAACATCTGGAGTAAATCTGAAACAACCAGATCTAAGATGACCTGAAAGAACTAGTCGAAGCCAAATAACCACGAGCCAACCTGTAGCCACTGATCTGAAAACGACACAAGTCTGAACTGTCCAGAACACGAAATGATCAGATAACAAAACACAAACAGTGACTTGAACCCTTAACGCCTTATAATGGCCAGACCAAAATTGTCCATTCACCAAATCTAGATTCCACACAGGTTAACTGCTGGAAATAACATGCTCCTGCTACCATATGTAATACCCGTTATGTAATTACATCCAGATTGTGGTTACATTATCCATTGCACAATGCCCAGAGAAAACACTATCTTCACAAATACTAAGTTGACTTAATCTATATTAACTATTGTTTTCTGTGGAGAAGTATCGGAAACATGTTTATTACTAGCATTTATGTTGGATTAATTGTGAGCAAAAAAGTAAAACAAGACATAGGATGAAGTGCGGATTTAAGATTCACCACATTCAGAATTCTTTTTGCAATTACGCCCCAATTGATTATGAACCATTATGTTACCATCGATATCCCAGTGCCGAGATTTTACAGTTAATATGTAAACTCGACCAGTGCCTCATTTTTATAACATGGGTCAACTACTCACCTGTAAACGATAGGCCGATAACTTTAACAGTAGCGAGCGTCACTTACCTTCTTAACAAAGCCATTGATCTCTTCCTCTGTAAGACCTTCATCATCTCCAGCATCATCTTCCCAACCAAGAGCACGTAAAAATTCCAACTCTTCAGCGGTATGGATGACCTCCATGGGACTCGTAACGCTCTTCCCTTGATCAGAAGAGCTCTTCACCAAATTACAAGCATCACCGTTACATTTCCCCTCACAGTTCTCAGAGAGTACAACTGAACCGCAACCTGTATCCTTATTTTCAACTAAATTCTCCATACTAGATGAAACAACTGTACGAGGGTCCACATCAGCAGATGAGCTGGCCACAGATTTCTTCCTCATCAAGTTAAGGAAATCATTCCGACTGCGACGCTGGGCCAGGGACATCCGCTTATCTACTACAGATGTCGCATTAGAGGTCTTGCGATCAGTAACAGGATGCTTCATATTGTTTGCGTTCTTAAATGGAGCAGAGTTGAGTGAAGGAACACCAGTGGATGGGCCAATTGCAACTGCTTGACTCCCAAGTTGTGCAGAAGCAATTTGTTGCAACCCATTCTTAGCCCCCGTTAAACCATCATTAGACCTTGCAGCTGTCTTAGGTTTCAGCTTATCGGATGGGTTAAGTACCTAAAGAGAGTTTTACATTGTCAAGTTAAATTCTTTTGGAAGAAAGTTTCTATTAAATATAAAATACGTGAGAGCGAGATTGGAATATGACAAACACACACACACGCACACAACATTAAAAGAGAAAAAAACACGGGAACTCAGGCAATAGTGAAGAAAGCATCAAAAGTTGAGTCTTTTCGAAAAAAAAGTTTCTATCAAATGTAAAATACGCGAGAGTGAGATTGGAAGATGACAAACATGCACACAGAACATTAAAAGAGAAATAAAACACGGAAAATCAAGCAAGAGAGAAGAAAGCATCGAAACTTCAATTTTAGCACATAATGTTCCCTCGAACACCCCAAAGCCCGATTCAAGAACGAGTCAGTCCATTGATATCTACTCAATACCATTTAAAAAGTCTCGTCAAACCTTACAAGACTACCAACCTCTGCCTAGGGGAAACTCGATCATTTTACCCTGGACAATGATGATAAAAGTCAAAATATAACGGATCCTTCGTAATCTCATCAAGCCTTACTACGAAAACACTGCCCAACAGACATTGTTACCCCCAAACAGTTTAATGAGTCATTCACAGCTCCAATCAACAAACTACAGTTTACACACTCAAATGAAGGTCGATTACATCCCTCCTGTGTTACAACTTGCAACATCATCCTAGACACTTCAAAGGCAGAAGCAAGATATAATCTAAATTAGGGAATCCCGGGCTAAGTAAAATTTAGAGCATGTAAATCAACTTTGATAGGAAACAGAATCCACACCCTCAGTCTAACGAAACAATAAAAGAGGTCTATCAAGCTATTTAAATTAATCACCACGAATGACTCCGACAAATCCCGGATATAGCATTCTAATTAAGAGTAACTAGACACCAATCCTCAAAAGTATTCACCCACAACGACATTCTTTATTCTATGATTTAAGACCACGCCATTTCATTTACTTAGCTTCACAGGGCACTTAGAGCCACAACTGGGTCCAGTAACTATAGGTTACATTGATCTTAGTTTGAGAAGGCGCACTGAGTCGATGAGATCCCAAGGTGACAACTCTGGCAAGGCGCGCGCCTTATGGACACAAGACGAGCTGATTTTTCAAGCCATATATTTTTTAGAATGAAATTTTGTGTAACAATAGTCCCTTTTTTGTTTTAAAGAGGGCTAAAATGTGTTCATAAATGAAAATTATGGATAAGCGGGAGAAGACAAGGGTAAAACAAAAGAATTTGGAAAAAAAAGGAATTGCATAGTAATGCGCCTTGGTGCGTCTCGTGTGAGCCTCACTAGTCGAGCCTAGTGCGTCTTAGCTGTGCCTTTTGTATCCCGTGAGCCTTAGCCACCCTGGCAATTTGCTGGCGCCTTACTGCGCCAACGGGTGCCTACGCACACTTTTTTAAATGAAGAGATTGATGCATTTTCTAAATGAATAAGACACTAGATAATAAATTCCTTAAAGAAGCTACCGCCAAACGGCAGTAAAGGAAGACTCACACTAGTCCACGTCAAAAGAAAAAACAAAAGGCCAAAGTGAATGATGGGCAATAATTCATCTCCATAGGCTTGTAGTGAGATGCAGAAGTTTTATAGCATGTTTAAACTTGATATAGAAATAAGAGCGACATTAATTGAAATAAGATGATCGCAATTTCGAAATTACATTATATCTATAAGACCTTAAATAAAAGTGTTTGTGTTTTATGACTTTCATAGCTTGATTTTTAGATTGACTATTTACCTTGTTTCCTTTTCTTTTTTCTCTACTCTACCTCTTTCGTTTTATTTTATTTATTTCCGCAATTGGTCAATGACGGTTCCAAGGGATATTCATTTTGGCAGACACAAATCATTTTGGATTAACGCGTTGCTGTTTTTGTGGTTAATGCAAAAGATCTTAATTGTTCGGCAATTTGAATAAACATAAACACGAGATATCTAGGCAAAAGATATGTGAAAATATCGTTTCGTATGATAAAATGCTAGACTCGAAAACAATTGCGCCAAAGTGATTATGAACAACATGAAAATCTAGGTTCCAAAAAATTAAATTTTGGTGGGGAAAAGGACAATGCTCTAGAATGCATAGTTAAGTTTTAGACTTTTGCTCCTCCATCCCCAAAGCTTTGTGTGGCACTTTTCACAAATTACCACTTAAAATTCAAGTTTTCATCAATTTTCCTTCCCTTCAAAAGAAGCTCCACCAACTATCTTTAAATACTACCCACAGTCAGTGCAATAGCCCTGTACTAGGTTCAAGTGATCAAACAAAGACGACTATATTATGCACATTTTGCCCACGGTCTACAACTAGAACTAGATGAATGAGAATATGTAGCATTCACACTGAATACAATCAGATCTATTAAGAAGTAATAAAAACATTATTGCCTAAAATATTTGTACTGTATTAAGTTCAACAGTCAAATAGAACTTCCCGAATGGTATACATTGACCAAGTACACAACTGCTGACAAGACACTAACACTAAAAAGAGAGATCTTCAATTGTGACAAGCTAATAAAAGAACCATTTAAATTTGCAGGTATGCCTCTTAACAAAAAGATCTCCACATATGCTCGGCATTAATTAACCCTTGAAAATAACACATTGAAATGACAGAAAAATTAGAACGCAGATACGAAGCACAAAACCTCCTCATACTAACCAAAACTCAAAAATATCAAGGTAGATTAGAAAATCACATGGCAAGAAATTTTTAGGTTACTAAGATTAAGCGTAAAGGCTTATAATCCTGACGGAAGAGGTGAAACGCTTTTAAAAGATGCACACAACATTAATTTCATTTAACTTTGAAATCAAAATAGATGTGTCTTCTCTTGCATATACCAAATCATAGTTTTTACATATCCATGTATATGTAAGTATGTAACAAAAGCCTACACATACTCCACAGAACACAAAAGATTTATAGCTATTGATGTCTGGCAAAAATTTTATGATGTGCACAAGTCATTTTCAGAAAGTAGAAGACAAATAATAGTAGTGAACTTCAAAGCACGGAGTAATAGATCTCATTTATAATTCACATTTTTGCCACATCAGGCAACTCAATGAAAATTAAAACCTATGTGCGCTTTAGGCATTGCCATCCCAGCCTTTATAGTAGGCGTTAGCTCTTAAACATCAAATATTAGTTATAGGAAATATTCATAGAACTAGTGTTGGGAGTATTTCGCACGGAGATGGTTAATTGTTCATGTAAAGCAAGTAAATAATGTTAAAATTAATTTCTTGTGTTTTTAAAACTGGCGTTACGTATTAAAAGTGTGTTCTATCAACTTAACCAGTCCGGGTAGTGCATAACTAACATATAAGGAGTACTAGCTAGAAATCTAGAGTTCCACTGTTAATACTTAATCGTAACGAATCACCTAAATACTAAGTAATGGTAAATTTTGCTTGCCATAGAGATATACAACACCTAATGGAAAAGAACCAAAGTTGATAAAGTTGTTAATAATGAAAATACAACCAGCAAAGCAAACTGAAAAGCTAGATTCAGCTACAAAGACTGGTACCATTTTTTGAGGCATTGAGGAAGTCATAGGTATCAGCTTCTTGTTGCCCACAAAACTTAATTCTTCAGACTTATGCGCCTGCACAGAATGTTGCACAAGACCATAAAACTAGCATCATTCAGCAAATAGGTATCATGAAAAAGAAAGAAAGTACGACAAAAAGATTGAGACGTTCAGTACCTGTGGAACACTGAGAGATCGCACAGGAGACTGAACCAATGATTCAGTCGTGTTAGACATGTTGGAGCCAGCAGCATCGGATGTCGAAACAGAAACCATTGCAGATGGATCATTAGAAGCAACAGAAGATTGTTGATGCCCATCCGAAGAACTAACAATGTTGCTTCCCGTAACTCCTACAGGCACTTTCACAAGAGCCGATGTCCACCTATCACTGTCAAGCAAGGGCGGGTTCCTAATGGACAAACCTTGAACACCCTTGGTCAGTCCAGGTGAAGACACTCTCACGATATCAGGCGTCGTCCTTCTCTCATCAGATTTAAACAAGGGAAATTTTGTTTCAAATGACACCTGAGTGTCATCGGAGCCACTACTAACAGAAAAGGATTCATTCCCATTGCTGATAATATTATTACTCCGGTTCCTCAGATCAGAGACAGGCCTACGCTGAAAAGACTCAACAGCCCTCCCAGAAATCATGGACTTTGAACGTCCTAAAGAACCCTTCCCAGACCTCCCACCAGTAATATTTGTCAAGGGATCAGAATACTCGAAACCCCAAGTATCACCATCAACTAGCTTTTCCCTATCTTTGCTACCTTGATTTCTAGTATAACTGCTATACGAACGCGAATAGGGGTTCTTATCATGCCTATTAGACGAGCCATTGCTGCTAGAGCTTCTTTGAGGATTGCTTGAAGACCTCCTTTCTAGAAAGAAAAAAAAAATGACGGAACATCAGACTTACTAGTGAGGAGGAGATATTTGACGTCCTATACTCCTATTTTATTTAGTAGTACTAATAAAGGGTCATCTAGAAAAACATATGCAGGATACTCATTTTAAAAATCGCAGACTCGACCAAAATAGGGATAAGCTTAACTATATATGGAAAATACTTAACTGCAAGCTAAAATCAATATATGAAGATAATATCCATCTATTACCTGCTTGCGATGATACAAAATGGTTGCTCACACCACCACCTCCTCCTTTGCTTCTCAGCCACTCCGGAACTAAACTAGGTTCACTTCTTTCCATATCGAGACCAGAGCATGATACGGAAAGTATCAACAAAATCCGAACAATCTTCCCTCAACTTCTCCAGCCACTTCTAATCCATATAAAATGACACCACCAAACCTAAATAATTTCACTCCAAACAACTTTTCCCTGATACAAACTTCTCTCAAAACCCTAATCCAAATCCCTAAACCGAAAGTAACCAACTCTTTATCACAATCTATCTCCAATTTAACTTCCTATGATGTTCTACCAAAGAACTCCTTTTTTTTAATTCTCAAAACCCTACTTCTATCTATCTTACTCAAAAACAACCACAATCGACCTCGCAATTCTAATTTCCGATACGCATTCACAAATCAATGTTGCCAGCAGAAAACATACCAATGATCACCACACAACTAGCACAACCAAAAACGCACAAAAATAACACCAAATCACATGCATTCATATGCCTCCATCATCAACCAAACAATCTAAAATATCGGCACGATAACACATACCATCAATTCCACCCTCATAAATTCCCTAAAAACACAAACATCAACAGTTTCCTCACACAAACGCAACAAATTCAAAGAAAACGGTCAAATCCCTAATGTGTCAATCAAATTCACCAGAACAAAACAGAAACCGATTAATTTTAATTTCCTCCGACGATTAACAAAAACCTACAAAATTAAATTCAAGAATTCAATTACTTCCCTCCACAATGCCGAGTTATGGAGTAAACGATTGTATAAAGCTTGAATTAGACTTCAATGGCGGAAAACAAGAGAAAGAATGATTGTAAAAAGGGGGGGAAATTGGAGAGAATTAGGGTTTTACGTTGAAGTAGAGAAAGAAAGGTTTATGTATGCAGTTGAGCAGCAGATGAAGAAAAGGAGGAAAATAAGCAACGCAGCAGTTTCAATTTTTGTTTACTACTACTACTTCTTTACAAGTGTGAATTTCGTGCTCCTTCAGGCTCCACTATCCGATACTTTGACCCTATCTGTCGTTTTTTCGAAGTCCGATACCGGATTTTTTTTCGTAACACTCTTATGCTAAAATAGTGTGTGAATGGAATATTTGAATTATTTATTTTTAATAAGGAAAGAAAACTAGGTTAACCTGTGATCAACCTATAATATCCTTACGGATGGGAGCGGTAACAGAAAATCAAAAGATTTCAGTTACCAAGAATGGAATATTTGATTTGTTTTGGTTAGTATGGTTGAGTACTAAAATAGTGGGTGAATGGTGTATTTGATTAAACGGTTTGATATATTTAATTTTAGAAGAATATTTGCGTAGAATTGTGTGTTTCCGTTAAGGGTATGATTTATGAGTCGTTTGTAAGTTAATTGAATGTTTAGGTATGTTTTGTTCAAAGCGCAAACACATGTGTGAGACGGTCTTATACGAGTATATTGTATAATATCACGTTTAAATACATTTTGTTCCGCTTACTTAAATCAACAACCGTTCATATATCACGCTTTTGACAAAAAAGGCTACACATTATACAGGTCAATTAGATTATCTTGTCCCCAGACAATTTGATACAAAACTACCAGAATTTATACCACATTATACGGGTCAATTCCATTTATATCCATTCGTTACACAGAATACTAAACATTTTCAAACCCAATAGCATACTCCATTGAACTGTAAAACGGAAATTTTGAAATGGTCTGCATTATTATCAAAGATAAGAAACAAGTATATCGTGGAAGATACTCACAAATCACATGTTCTAGGTGAACAAGAAACACAAAACATGCTACCTTTGCCATGGCATTTTCTTTGGTTTCGCTTCTCATTGACTAAAATTAAATAACCGAGATTCTGTTTTACTTTGCAGTATAACATTACCTCGGTCTCAATGACTATCTCTTGTTTTTCTTTTTCTTTTTTGTGGAAAATAGGATCAAAGAAAAATAAATTTCAATTTTTTTTTTTCCAGTCATTCGGTTAAATATAAGGAAAAGTACGCGTACTGGCAAGAGCGGAAAAGTATAGAGAACGGAAAAGGGATCCCTAAAAGAGCCAATTAACAAATGAATTAACCTCTGCAGACCATAACAAAGCTCTATCCTAACTTTCCTCCAGCATTTCAAAAAACTAAACCAGATATTGACATCAGATAACCAGAACTCAGAACTGGAAACTTATTGTAAGAACTGTCAAATCACATTTGTAAAGGGTCCCTAACCAAAAAGTTGCATGAAGCTGCTTGTATATCCAATCTCTACAATGCTCTTTCTACTGAATATAGGGCTGGAGCAAGAAATAACGTCTTCGCAATTCTTTGGATCAAGTCATTCAAAGTCGACTCAAGCTTCTGTCTGTGAAACAGATGTGTTTGGTTCATTGGAAGAAGAGCATCCAGCTTGCGAAAATAGCTTTGCCTGTAGGAGACGACACAATCTGGAAGTTGCTCCCTGCTTCATGACCTGAAGAAGAGAAAAGATTGCATGTCAAAAGGCAAACAAAAATACCCACAAGTCCATGCAATGTTTTGCAGGTAAAGTGATTGAGAGGTGGTAGATTCTGAAGTCTGAACTGCGCTTGAAACCCGAGGTATTAAAACTTTCCCCTGGGACCTCGCTTAACACAAAGAAATTACAGTGCAAAGTTTTCAACTCGAAATTTCAGCCTCAAAAGAGCATCTAAAATCCACCAGTGAACTACCATTGCATGGTTCCTAATTTCACTTCACTGTATCCCTTATTCCTAACGTGATGTATTTTTCTTCCATCTTATAAGGAATGCAGTCAGGTTTAACAATGTAAAAATAAGCAACCCCCCACCGATGACTGCAGTCATGTAGTATAGATGTGGTCATGAAACCTTGACAACTCTGTTGTGATTCGGTGTCACGACCCAAATTTACTGTAACAGTGCCACTCAAACTCACAAACGGTTCCAATCCTGCATCATTTCAATTCTAAAGTAAAAAAAAAAAAAAAAAAAAATTGAGAGAGTGTGCTTACTTCATTATAGAAGGCCTCTATCTCTTTGTTTGTAAGCCCTTCTTCACCATCCTCCGCATTATCCTCCCACCCAAGAGAAAGTAAAAATGCTCTCTCTTCTTCGTCATCAATTTTCATAGAGGGAGACAAATCATCAGCCACTGTACATGCTTCACCATTACAATTCAACTCACTTCGAGTTTTATCAGGAGTCACTTGAATGCAATCCAGCTCCTTTACTTCTTTTTCCAACGAGGCAGAAGCTCCAGAATCAATGGATCCCGAAGTGTTGTTCAGGGATTTCTCTCTCACAAGTTTAAAAAAGTTACTGCGAGAGGTTCGCTTATCAACACCAGGCAAAATCCTCGGGTTTGACATGTTCTTTGATGGAGAGCCAGTAGAATGACCATTAGCAACTCTGACATTATTGTTAGTAGTTGGAATCTGAAGATCCTTCAAGCCAGGGGAAACACCGTTCTCACGTCCGGGCTTAAGTACCAGCAGCTTGCCAGAAGGAGATTTTGGATCATCTCCTTTGACAATGGCCCCACGAACAGGTTGACTGCCAAGCTGTAAAGGTGACAGATGATGTACCCCGTTCTTTGGGGTACCTGAAGTTTCAGTAGATCTCATAGTTGTCTTGGACTTCAATTTATCGGATGAAATAAGAGCCTAAGGGAGAGAGGAAAATGAGAAGACTATACACAAATATTCTATGTCTATACAAAAGAGGCATATCTCACTTCATAAAACAAAGTACTGCAAAACCCTCCCCCCACCCCTAGAAAAAGTGTCACTATAAACTGGAAACTAACGAAAGGAGATATGAAAGTTAAAGCACATACTTAAATAAAATGACGTCATCTTAACAAAGATACTACTCGTAACAAATAGAGAAATCGAGAAGATTCAGCCCTTGAAACCTAAATCTAGGAAACGTCAGTCACAAAGTCACAAGACCACAAACACAGATCTGGCAATAAAATGAAGCAAGTGATGTTTAAGATGACACCGACCTAAAAGTTAAACACACCCACCAAGCAGGCATCCACTAATTCATACCCGTTTAAACAAGAGAGAAGGCTCAAGACAAATGTTTACAATTCAGACCAATTACAAAACTGCCTACAGTGGACAATACCAACACAATTCATCAGTGAATGATCTCAATTATATAGGTAGCATTAGGACTGATCACCAATACATCACCAATGTCATTCAAGTCAAAACAGATGCAAAGACGAGTCAATTCTTATACCCTAAACCTTCAACAAGACTAGCCCTAAAATCTATTAAATGCTAGTTGGATGACAAAAAGTCCAAAACCTAGGACCTCTTATGTAGTATATTCATGCACCCCATGGAATATGATTTAACATGCCATTATGCTAGTATAGCATAATTTTTTGTTTCAAGGAAAGGAAAAACAAAAAGGATCTTCAACCACTGATAACTTAAAATCACTTGCTTACGGTGAATTTTATAATGAGAATGCACTTTTAATTTGATTCCCTTGCCTCTTAGCAGCTAAATCATCATTAAATTATATGGAATTTTGACGAATGTTGCATCCCAAAGTCAACAATTTTGAAAAATGTTTTAACTATAGTCAGTAACATTGGAAAATGTTTGATCTAACAATCTAAGCTCAATAAATTGGAATCAAGTCAAACCACAATACACAAGAGTTCAAACTTTTTAAGATAACTGATATCTAACTTATATTAGGGCGGCAAAATAGGGGAAGAGGTAAACAAATACGCACCCTCCGCCACAAAAAAGAATAAAAAACAGTGGCGGTTCGCTATAAAAATAAAATAGCGCAGCAACATACAAAAGATTAGAAAGCATGGTCTTCAAATTCTATCTACCAGGTAAATAATCAACCATCAAAAGACCTCTAATCATAAACAGCTGGCAAAAAGCAGGTCAACAACGAGCAAAGACAAGCACGCTAGAAGAACAAACGTATTATGTATAGACACGAGTAGGGATCCAACCATCCACGAGAGACATAACAGCCCCACCCAAACAAAGTGATTGCACATAGGATGTTTCTATTACCATATACTATATTACTATCCTTCATTGGGAACTTGAATAATATTGCAGCAACGCAGAAGCAGTTACGCTGACGAACAAGCTGAAAGGCCAGATTTCAATCTACTAATAACGACACAATACACGTCAACACAACAAACAAGCTTTAGAAAATCTATTGACTGTGAGCTTATATGAAAGCACACAACACATCTGAAATAAGAGGGTAGTACCATACAAGCTAACACCCTAGAAGAAGATACTCACTGTAGTTTTAGTCAACAATGGTGTCACAGGAATCAACTTCTTGGATTGCGCAAGAGCCAACTCTTCTTTCTGCAACTGAGCAGACGGCTTCAAAAAAATTACAATGGCAAAGTTAAGCAAATACTAATTTCGATCAAACAAACTGAACGACAAAACAAGAAGTGCAGTACCTGTGGAGCATTGTGAGCTTGTGCAGGTGCCTGCACTAATGTTTCTGCCATATTAAGACCAGGTAAAGTGTTTGTCGAAACTGACGCTGAACTAGAACTAGCAGCAGCAGCAGCAGCAGCAGCCGCAGTAGAAGAAGAAGATATGGATCCACCACCACTGTTGTTTCCAGGACCAGTGGGCGCCTCAGCGAGAGCAGAAGTCCAAACTTCACCGCCAACTGATGGTGGGTTACCAATGGAAAAGCTTTGGATACCGCGACTCAAGCCAGGAGATAACACTCTTACAATATCTGGGGTTTTAGGCCTATCTTCAGACCGAAGCTCGGGAAAAGCCCTTTCAAATGACTCCTTATGTGTGCCAGTAGCACTGCCACCAACAGAGTAAGTTCCATTATCATGATTCTTATGGACACCATTTCTCATATCTGTAGGACTCCTTTGCTGTGGCGCCTCACCCTGTTTCCTTGAAATCAATGACTTGGAACGTCTTAATGGATCCTCAACTTTTCCCCTGATCATTCCCCTCAAAGGATCAGAGTATTCTGAATCCCAACTTTCACCAATTGTTGACCTTTCTCTATCCCTATCACGATGACTTCTAGAAAAACTACTGTAGGACCGTGCATAGGAGTTCTTGTCATGCTTACTAAACCCATTACCATTTGAACTTCTCCTAGAATTTGATGGACTACTACAACCTAGAAGAGGAGAGTGCAAGGAATCAGAATTGTTGATACTCTTCGAAGATCTATTTATCGGCAAGGCCAAGACAGGGCCATCTACAACAACAAATACATACAACAAAATAAATACTGTATCCAAAACACATTCTAGAAACTCTAAACTACAAGTCTACAACAACAACATAACTCCGTTGCATTAAAGGCTCCCACAAATAATAGGACAATGGGGTCAGTTGTGCACAACTTTAAAAATGAGTTAACACTACAAAGAGGTTGTTTCCGAATGACTCAAAATGAAAATTGCACCAAGAACTGCAACAAATGACTGATATTTCACGATAAAAGGAGGTACAACAACTTTACTGAGCCAAAAAGCAAATGAAGCAAATGCATAACCAAAGGAATTTTGAATAAGCACCTGCTTGTGAAGATGAAAAATGGTGAATTGAACCGCCACCTCCATTACTTCTCAACCATTCTGGAACTAAACTAGGTTCACTTCTTTCCATGGCGTGCATTGAGCATGATAGTGATTGTACCAACAAAGAGTCGAAAAACCTACTCCGACCTCTGCCACAAATATAACCTCGAACAAGCCAAAACAACCTATCTCACGCTACCTACCAATCCAAAACCAATTTCCAAACCCGGTGTCTAATTGTAAACCATCACTAGTTTCGCTATCCCAAAACCGTCACTTCCCTACTCTAGTCCTCTATCTTCTTACCTCCAAGAAACTACCCCAAATCGAGACGGTCCTATTTAACTGTACAGTTCAAAATCAGGGTTCCCAGCTAATTCATGAGCATAAATCAACAGCACAAACAAACCAAACAAACGAAAGACKGAATCAAGCACGAATCACTTCTACGCCACCATCTTCGAATCGAAGATGGATTTGCAGAATCGCAAAACACCACCCACTTCAACAAACCCTCATGATTTCCACCATACTCAAAACATATATTCTCTAATATCAATAAAAATCACAATATTAAACCGTAATATAACAAAATGCCCAAGTTTTACCCTATATAGCTAGAAACCCTAATTTCA
>VHZZ01006974.1:2901-18305 GCA_009801015.1 Silene noctiflora | reverse complement strand
ACTTCTTTTTCATCATCTTCTTCATCTCCTTTATGATCAAAAGTTGATCAAATTTCATCATCAAAAATTCACACATCAATATTATAAATAAATTAGATATTAGTCATAAATTCACACATTTTATACCTTAACTTTGTCATTCTAACATTTTCATCATTTTCCGTTGCCTTTTCTGTGAAGTGTCTATGGTTTATTTATTATTATTATTATTATTATTATTATTATTATTATTATTATTATATACGGCCAACTTGCGCTTTATTTCCTGCTACACCCATTATAGAGTTATCGACTTGAATCAATAACTCAATTTAGTCTCATAAGGCGAATAGAACTGATATCAGTTTCCGAAATAATTTTTTGTAGGGTACATGGTCAACATGGATACGAATATACGATTATCTAAACTTCCTCTGTCAAAGACGACACTAATAGCTCAATACTTGTTACCACAAGTAAAGCTGATGCAATAAAATGGCCCGAGTTATGAACATCGGCTGAAAACTCTTGGTTGAATCAACACAGATGTGAAGTCATACAGAATGGGGTGTATATTTACTTGCGCTTGAATATCAGGCAAAATAATTAGTAAATCATAACTAGTTCCCAGAAGAGGCCTGGAATTTATTAGTTGAAAAGATGTAAAAGGTAACCATATGTACAAAAAATGTAGAGAAAAGTGTCCAAGGGGTCCATAAACAAACTAGAAAGAAATGTAAAGCTTAAGGTGGTGAAGGCGTTGCCGACGCCTTGCAGATTGGGCACCAGTTCTTGAGCCTCAACCATTGATTTACACACTCGATGTGGTACCTATGATCACATTCAAGTCTTCCCACTTCATCTCCTTCCGCATACTCTTCCTGCATTGAATAAATTCATTTATATGGCGTTTTAGATGACAGTGCAGTGGGGGAAGAGGTTCATTCATTATCATTACATCCTAGTCCCTGTAAAGAGAATCCACTCAAAGCAAGGTAAAAAGAGGGCCAAGGCATGTAGCCTCTACTATGGAAGAACATAAAGGCTACTTCCAATACCCATAACTAAAAAAAGGAAGCACTATCAACTACATTATGTTGAAGGAAGCACATAGGTTCTGCCGTTCTGCCATCAATTTACTTTTTGATAGGGAAGTACTATATGGGTACCTAAATAGTATCCTGACGCGCACATAATATTAATTCTCAGTTTTGATCAGAGTCCTTGTATTAGCTCTTGTGGCTTAATCTCGCTAATACGGTTTGTCTGATCAATACAAACTACTCCTGCCTGCTTAATGTGAACTATGGGACCACATTTCGGGATCACAAGTTTCTCATTCGATTATTTTTCACACTAACAAGTTAAGATTGATAGAAACCTGGCATATACTGCATTTGATATCATTCTCATCCTCACTGCAGTCCATTGTCCCCTGAAAGACGCTTTTTTCGAGGCACTTGGCCAAATCTTCTTCTGGTACTGGTGTACTCACCGTTCCCATCCTGTCTCCTAAAGCTAACAGTTCCTGATCAAATACCAAACAAGACTTGAGATTCGCATCCCAAGATTGAGTATAGGAAAACTGACCGGGAACGCAAACCGAACAAAATTGTATTCCCTTTTGTTACTTTAATATCTTCAAAATTTACTTTTCAAAATGTTTCTTCGAGGGCTTCACATTGCCTTATAGGGAAATTACAAAACTACACAGAATTCCCCAAGTAGATAAACGAAACAGAGAGTATAACCAACTATGAGTTTGCAACTGGGTAGATTCACAAACCTCATATGACATATTATCAATATCTAGCCTCATCTCTCGGTGCTGGTCATGAAAAGCAAGTCCTCCTAGGAAAAGATTAGTCTCCAGAACAAGCATTTGCTGAAAGATGAAATCGATAAAATGCATTAGAAAAACCTAATCGTGTAGTTGCTCCCTTACAGATAAACATGATTATTGATTACCTCATAATTTGGTTCTTCATCTTGTTCAATTCTGTCCAAAGCCAACAACATCTGTATTTTATAACAGAAAGCAAAAGAATAAAAAACAATCCGTGAAAAACAGTAGTTAGGGCAAGCAGATAACAATTCTGAATGACCAAGTTTGCTCCAATTTCACCCTTTTCACAAAGCTTATGGTCTTATATTCTGGACAACCCATTAACTCTGATAAAACTCAAATTCTCATATGATACAATCTCATGGTAACCCGTAACCCGCAACCCGCCAATATAACGGATAGCTGTGACTTTGTGAGAGGTTTTTAGTGGGTTAGGGGGTAGGGTTTAAATTAATGGGTTGGTCTCACATCTAGTTAAATGAGGAGTACGTCGTAAGTATAGGTCTCATATATGAGACGTCTCTGTACCCTTTGGCCTTTGCACAGCGAATTAGTTTGAACATAAAATAAAGGTTGAGACAATACCTCTGCAATTCCATACTGTCTTAAGGCATCCCGGTTCATGAATGAGCGAGATATTCCAACATCATAGGGGCCAACTGACCTATTTGGCCGCATATGCCCGTTACTACTACCTGGTCTACTAAAAGAAGTTGATCTAAACGAGGGAATTTGAACTGAGATTTGATCATCTGAACTAAAAGCGTTTCCATCAAGGGATATGTCAGGTTCAGGTGAAGATGGGGCCTCAACTACTGGCAATCTGTTTCTAGAATCCTGATTTGAAAGCCTTGTTCTGATTGTTGATCTCGGATTCCTAGGACTCAAGTTTCTGGTAGGGTTTCTGGTAGGCCTTGAATCTGATATAGAGACACCACGGTTAGAGTTGTCATTTTTTCTATCATTCAGTGTGGGTCCATTCATCTTCTTGCCTCGGAAGGTCAAACTATTCCCAGGTTCACCAATTCGCTTCTTACCCGTATCCTTCCTACTACCTAAACTTGACTCTGGTGGTGAAGAACAGCCTGATGGGACGACATCAGAAATCGAGTTGCATCTTAAATTCCTTAGATTATATCGGCTTGTACTAGCACCGTTCCTTGACCCTTGGTTGGTTTTAAAAGGGAAGGAACTAGAGAAAGGTACTCCAGAATCTTGCTTCCCCAACCCTAACCTCTGAGTTTTTCTCTTCACCGGTCTGTTAGTGGGCCCAGAAGTGTTACCAAGCTCCTGCCCATTTGGCTCGGGATGAACCCTAATTTGGGTCTTTCCAGATTTAGGAGTGGAATCTGATGCTTCCTCAGAATCATCTTGAATGCTGCTTGATTCTGAACTACTTTCAAGGTTAAAAGAAATTTTCTTTTTGGACCCGGAAAAGGATTTTCTTGAAGTATTTAGCAAAGCAGGAGCTTTAGATGAACTTCCAACAATTTCTTTGCCATGTGTAGATCGAAAAGGAGTCCTCGAAGTTTTTGCTTTGCTAGGAGAACCAATTTGGGCATCTTTCATTTGGTTTAATCTACTACTGCATCCAGCGCGGCTACAAACCTGGACATTTCGATCTCTGTTGTTATCGGCCAAGTCTCTCAGAAGGCTAGGTCCCCTTCTTGAGACAACTAGCCCACCAGAAGATCTTCGGCTCGAAAATTCATCCATGAGTAATTTATAAACCTTCAGCTCTGAAGAACAATTAGAAACAATTTCAGGCTTTCAGCAAACAAACCAAGATTTTCCCTCAAACAAAAAAAGAAACAGCAAGAGTGTCATGATTTCAATCCACGTGCAACACTCAACCCAAAAAAAATCCTTCTAGCAGAAGAATAAAAAAAACATAATCTACAGCGAGTCAGCGACTAAAGTTTACCATGTGTGCGCACCAAGTTAACTTCTGCAGATGCAAAGGCTTTGTATCTCTATTTACAAAAAAATAGTTAAAATAAAATAAAAAATAACTTCAATCATAGTTGCGATTACCAAAATAAGACATCTGTACAACCACAAAGCATTGAAAATTGTTATAAATTTGTACATGATGCCCGTAGATGCAGGGCAGTAAGGGCCCTTATAGGAGATGGTCCAGGTTGTTAACATGGGTACTGAGTAGCATCATCTTAAATAACAGTCTCTAAATTCACCCTTAAGGCCTCAACTCCTCAAGTCATACACCTTAAAATTTCGGAATCCACATGATTGAAAGGCACATTAAGCAAGCATTAAGAGCAACAAGGGAATAACTTTGCACAAAGGCCAGAATATATTCGGAACCAACTCTAGGAAAACAAATGTTGCAGACATATTCTTTAACATCTTTTGCCTTGCCTTCTAAATATCTCCACAATTTTATTTTCGCACTTTTGTGGTCTCATTAACTGTACATCTAAAGGTAAAATACCGGACACGTGAAAGATGTTTAATTTCAATTCAAGAGCCATGAATAGAAAAGGAAAAAAAACAAGTACCAAAAAAGCACAAACAGCCTTCATCTTATTTCATGGTGTATGACTCATACAGAAATGGAATCATAAAACAGAAACTTCACAACTTCAAGGCATTGATTTTAAAGTCTGACAGAAACAATAAAGACGGAAGGGAAGACAAGCAACTCAATCATTCATCACTTGATGCATATTACTTGGACACAAACTGAGGTTCCCAACTACTTATTACAACCACAGTGCTTGTAAAACCGACCAATTCAACAAAAAATACAGCGGATGCGTAAATTTGAATTGATAGTGATATACTTTCAACTATCAAGTTTTGTTTTCGGTGAATTGATGCAGACAAGTTCTGAACCCAGGTCATAAGCACCGGCACTCAACTTACTAATTAAGTCAGTTGATATCTGCAATTATCAAATTTTGTAAAATATCCCAAAATAATGTAATCTAGACTATAAGGTAGACATTCGTCCCTCGAAAAGGATCAAATAAAAAAAACAGCACAGTTACTATTTGATGCCTCTACATGGGTCAAACGAAGACTACTCCATACTTGTACAAAATGAAGGTATAATACTCAAAATGAAAAAACAGGCCGCAACTACAATTGTGCAGTTACACATAGTCGTTGCTGAGTGTGTGAGTTAGATGTATGCAACCTCACCGGTTTACCAAAAGAATCATGAAAAGACTATAGCTTTCAAAAGCCAAACTTATTAAAGAGGAAGTAACACAATAGTTACAGAAATAGCATCATATGTCAGGAAAATAACCTGGTATAAAGTCCAGATACATCCTTCCTTAACTAATTCTTCAGATAGACAAAAACCCATAAAAAACACCAGTACTACCATAAAGTTACTGCTTTCTTTCTTCATTTGGAATTATTTTTTTACAGAAAAAAGAACCATTCAATCACAAGCTCAATTCTTCTACAACAAAAATGGAAACCTTCCACCAGAAACATTCCTGACACGCAACTATGATTACATGAAAAGCTAACAGCATGCCAACAAAACAACAGATTGAAAGTTTGTGTACAACTAATTGTCACTCAAACTCAATCATTTGTTTACTTTTTAGTCTTTATGAACCATATTTTAGTCAAAAGTAAACAAATGATCAGATTATATTGAAATAATTTAAAATTAAAAAAAACCATAAAATCTGGATATAATCAAAGACGGAAGGTGAAGATTAATGAAAAAAAAAAGTATTCAGAAGTTGCCCGCAAGGGTAGAGTCTAGTAGAGATTTACGTGGTTTGCAGGGTATCACGTAGAGGTTTGTTGGATGCGCACCAAAGGCAGCGCTTGCAATATTCACAAGCACCTCTTATGAAAAAAACAAAATCAATCCAAAGAATAAAAGAATCAGATACTCACAATCATTTGAATTAACATCATAATTCATAATCATAAACATAACCATATGAGAAATAAGGAAGAAAAGAGAGAAAACACACATGGTCAAAAACTCATATACTCCACCCAAGAAAAGTATAGGCTTCCCTTTGATTCTTCTTCTCCTATAAAAATTGTGTCCACCCTTTAATCAAGGACAGGTAAAGAGACCTTTGTTTGACCAATTCCTAAGATTAATTGTATGAATATAGTTTGTTTATATATATAATCTGTTTGCTATATTATTTTGAGTGTATATATGTATGACCAAGAGTGCTTTTATCCTCTTTTTTAGGGGCTTATAAACTTCCAACCCTTCATTTTAGCATACATCAAACTATAAAATTAATCAAACCCACAAAAATATATAAAAAAAAAATGCAAAAAATATAAAATAAACTGACACCATAAATGAAAACTGACTCATATGGCATGTATGTGTACAAAAATTATAGACCCACCTCACGAATAAACACAAAAGATAGAATTGCGTCCAACCAGTGGTACTACCCGTCTCGAATTTGAACTAAACTAACACCACCTTAACTATGATCATACAAATGATTTAACGGGAATTTATTTATTTATAATCTTCTTGTATTAAAAGGAATAGTTAGGAGAAGGTGGATTGCAACAAATGCGTGCGTTTGTTTTTAGAGAGAGAAAGTGAGAGTTGTGGAGAAAGACGTGTAAAATGTAAGATCCGAGGACAAACATAGGTAACAAAAAGGAATAGTGAGTTTTGATGAAATTGTGGGCGTTGGATTAGTATGAAAGTCAATGATGGACGGCTTTTAAGGGATTACATGAATTCTCTTGCAACAGTAATACTTTTCGTCACATACTCAAAACGAATAAAATATCACCATTTGAACAATCTACATATATATTATTAAAATAAGCTTTTTTTCGAGCGATATTAAAGCGTCCACATTATTTTTATTATGCGTATGAAACTACTACTGCTTCCGTCTCGATCACTTGCATCTATTTCTGTATATTATTCAATTTTTCACCATTAGTATACATCTACTAATATCTAAAATAAGCAGGTAATTATTTTTATAGTTTAAACTTTTTTTTTCTTCATTGCATGTGAATATGTTCTTCTGTTTTTTTAAATACTGAATTCGTTAGATAGGTATTCAAAGACGGAAATCATTTAATCTTTTGTAATTTTTCAATAATCAATATGTTTCACTTAAATCTCTAGAGTTTTTAATTTTTACGATTTTTTTCCAAGGGATACGATTTTATTTTTTATATTTTCTATCGATTTTATCAACCCAGAAATTTAAACGTCTTACGATTATTTTTATTTTATGTTTTCCCAAATATAGATCTAGAGAATAAATGATGATTTGTATTTATTATGTTATATTACCAAACAAAAAATATATAGTTCATATTGTAAATTTTTCTGGTTTATTATTTTATAATTATTTTGAGTTTATGTTTTATAATTCTATAATTCATTTTTTTTTTCTTTTGTAATTTTCCCATTTTTTGATGTTCACAATTATTTTTAACATATATTTTGTATTGATTATATTGTAACATATGTGTTTGTATAAATTGGTATATAATTATGTATGTATTGATTGTAAAAGGTGTTTAAAAAAACTAAATCCATTAAACCCATGTTTTTACTGGGGACCACCTACTATTTTTTTTCTTTTTTTTTTCCTAAAAATCAAGAGCCAATAGAAACTCTCCAAATGACTCGACTTTTATACTATGTAGATGTTTACTTACACAGCTACTCTCATGTAAGCCCCTCATATTTTGGCACCCACCTACCGAAAGGTATAAAAGTAGACAATGGTATATGGGTCATTTAATTGATCAAAAAAATATCCATATATAGAAACGTAAACAGTCAGGAAAATGAGGTAAAATAGAAAACGTAAACAATTCAATGCTATGAACGAAGCATTATTATTTTCTCAAATTTTAATTATGATAAAAAATGGTGTAGTTCTTAATATGTTATTTGTCCCACATTGAAAAATTATGCAGGTGTGTTGAATATATTACATATAAATAATAGAATTGTCCCACGTTGGAAAATTATTATTAGGTGGGTTATCCTATGATTATAAATAGGGGTCATATTTGAAACTTAGGTATCAAGCAAAATCTTTTGAGTCTTTTAAGCATTATCTTATAGGACTCTTAAGAGTTTTTATTATTAAAAATTAATTAATTAATTTAGGAAAGTATCCTAAATAATATTTTTGATATATAAAAAATATAATGGAAAATATTTTAATTATTATTATAATTATAATTAGAATATAATATATATTTTTTATATTATATTTAATATTTATAATATTTATATAAAAAAAATTACATTTTGTTTAAAAAGAAGTGTAGAAAAAAAATACGAAAATAATATAATTAGACTGGTGGTAAGAAAATGTTATAGTATAAATTTCATATTATGTTCACATATTTTAATTATGATAAAAAATAGAAAAAAATGTTTTATGTTTTATTTTATTTAAAAAAATTATTTTAATCACATGTAAACAAAATTAGACATAGGATGTAAAATTATAACTAAGTTAATTACCCCGTTGCAACGCACGGATGTCAAACTAGTAAAAGTTACTATTTTAATGACAAACTGTTATCTTAGATAACATGGTTACATTTCGTCTTAAATGAATTTTTGACTCTGTCTTTAGCTTGTCACGAAATATAACAAAGTCTCCGGCACGACTTATTGGATGGATTATATTACATCGTTTTTAAGGACTAATTTATGAGTATATTACGCTATAATAGTATTATAATTACGGAGTATTATTATATTATTACGAATGTGCTTTGTTTGTAGACCGAACAAAAATTGAGGAAGTGAATAAAATAAATGTATAATATTGGACCAACCCGACATAGCCAGCTGACCCAATATATATTGTCCTCCAACCTCTTAACTAGTTCCACTTAATCTTTAGTTTGTTATCTTTGTTGTTTAGTTTAATCACTTATCAAAAGGTTGTGATGTTTAGTTGTGTTTAATTGGGTGCTTAATTCCATCATTGGAAATTAACTCTTTATCTCTTGTTTACGACTATCTTTTTTTCTTCTTTACAAATTGTATAAAAACGGCCGGTGTATTAGTAAATATAAGATGTCAATGGAGTAGACGATCCGTTTCCAACCTATATGGTCGTATAAGTATGTCATATATGAGTATTAAAATTTAAAACATATATAAAAGATTTTAGTCAAACAAATGTAAATGCTAATTTTATTACAGTTATGGTAATACAGTATATGTGGTATTTAATGTTCCCTAATCCCTATAACATAACAATTCGTTCATATACATTATACAAGGAAGGTGAAAGTTCGAAGAAGAAAAAAGGTTACAAATTACTAGTAAACTCGAAATGGTTATAATACCTCGTCGTAAAATGTTTATTATAAATTTATAATAGGGGATGTGAAAATATTAGTTATAAGGTTGTTTTAGTTAAGTTAACGAGTATTTATTCTTTTTTTTTTTTGGTAAAACTATTTATCCTTTGTTTGTGTAGGAAGATTAGGAATGATACTTTAATTTGTGTTGAGCACTAATAATAAAGTTTATAAAGTACTCCGTGGAACTAGTCCACGGAAAGATTCCCTCAGAAATTGAGGGAGTTTCGTTGTGGGCGAAATGTGCATGAAAATGTCCATATTTTTCTGATATAACTTGAAATAATGGTATGTATTGGTGGTGCATCAACTTGCAATTCAGCTGTAGGATGTTACGTATAGCTAACCGGGAATTAAACCAGCTTTGTTTGGTTGTTTTCAGGGGTTTAAAGGAAGGAAAGTGTGAGGTACCAAGCTGTTTAAACCTTCCTTATTAGAATGAGATTAAGTATTAATCATTAATCGTTTAGTCTAGATGACGCTTTGTTAATGCCAACGTTGTTGACTCGTAAAGTAAATACAAAGTTGTTTTTTTTTTTCGACAAAGGTGAACTGATATAGATGAAATAAAATTGTTAATACAAACAACTATTATGACTTATAACAAAGATAAAATTTAGCCTGTAGCAAGGCTGACAGACCAACGTGGATACAAACGTAGAAGAAGCCGAATTTCTCGTAAAGAGTTTCGGGCATCTATTGGGACTGGCGAACGACCTGCCAGAACGGAATATAGTTTTTTTGAGTAGATAAAGAAGGTAGCTGAAGAGTTAAGATCATAATTAACTTGCTGCAAAGTCCACAGTAAGGCCTTTGCGGAGGCCAAGAACATGCTGGAGGCATGTATGATTGAGGTTCTTGGAAATCCACGGCTTGAATCCGAAAAAGCTAACCGGTAGTAACCGGGAGTTGCTAATTTTCGGACCTGTAAATAGTAGGAGAGATCAGACAATAAAGGTTGTTGATGATTACCTGTCGGTGGACATGCTGGCAGTTGAAAATGACTCTGTAGCCGATACCCATGCAGTTTAAGATGCGTGGTTGTCATGAAGTCAGCTAAGCAGAGAATGTTAACTGGCTGAAAATCTGATGCGTTGAAGATGACTGAGTTCCGAGTCAACTAGATTGAGCGTAGGATGCAGAAAAAAATGAAGAAGTAAAGGAGCAGATGACTCTGAAAATTTGTGAAGGTAGATAATGTGGTCCGCTATCCATTGCCAAAAGGGAGTCGTTGGATTTGACATTGAGTTTAGTCCAAGACTGGATGCTCGCCAGATATGTTGTATAATATCACATGAGCGGAACAAATGGTCTGCAGTTTCAGGGGCAGATTTGCAGAAAATACAGGAATCATCCAGTAGGAAGCCTCGACGCCTAAGATTTGTCATGGAAGGAAGAATATTGCGAATGAGGCGCCAGATAAACACCGGGAACTTAGAGGAGTATGGAAACTTCCAGAGTATTTGCCAAGGGAACTTGGGTATAAACGAAGGTACAGAAGGCATAGGTGACTGCGATATTAGAAAAGCATAGCCAGTTTTGGTAGTGTACCTTCCATCCTCAGTGTATGTCCAATATAGATAATCGTCAGTGCGTGGTTCCATGGCGAGAATCGCTTTTGCAGTTGATGGTGCAAAAAAATTAAATATGACAGTGGAATTCCAGGTGTCAGCTGTTGATATTAAATTCTCAAAGTGCAAATTGTGGGGTGGCAGATCACCATGACGCCAAATAGGTGGGTTACCTTTGATCCAGTTGTCAGTAAGGATATTTGTGGTCTTGCCATTACCAAGTTTCCATGCTATAGCAAGGTCGCATGCGGAAACAGCACGACATAGACCAGACCAAAAATAAGACGATTGAGATATTAGTGACTTGGCTTGAGGAATTGGAAAATCTTTCCGATATTTTGGAATCAAGTATTTCGCAAGAATGCCCGATGGTTGTTGATGAATACGCCAAAAATTCTTAAGAAGAGTAGCCTGTCCGAGCAGTGATACAGATTTGATGCCACAACGAAACTCCCTCAATACAAAGTTGTTGGTTTAGAGTTATACCAAGTATGTAATAATCGGGTTAAATAGACTCTTTTTCATTTGAAAATAAATTAATATAATGGTGAAACACAAAAGGGTAAGAAGATTTATGATCGTATAAAAGAATTTGGAAATTTGTTTATTAAAAGATATGGACTATTAATCATTCAAGACATTTTTTTTTCCACTCTAATCTTTTGAAATGTATTTTCTAGTTCTATTCTTTCGATCACATAAAAGACAGTCAACAATTCATATTACATTGAAAATATACTTCATTGAACATTAAAATGTAAACCGGATAGTAACTTTTTCGAAAATGTCTTGTGGCTAGAGTGGTGGACCTAAATCTGTCAAAAGATGAGTCGACCAAAAAAACTGAACAAAACTCGTCCTAAAATAACTTGAACCCGAAAATGACTCCATCGATAATGACCCTTACTAATTTAGGGCCAAGACCCAATCAGACCCGTAACTCGATCTGTAAATGGGAAGATTTATTGAAATTTTGTATTTAAAGCAAATAAAACCAAATATAAAATGATTAAAATAATCTAAACTTTCAAAATTTTGAAATAAAATATTCTTATATTTGTTTTAAACCATGGTTTTACCACACGACTAATAATCAGATGATTAACATATAAATATAGTCGTTATATGTCACGCACGTGTAACCACTGATCAATCCAATACTTTGTATAATGTTGTGATAGTATATTACACAAAAGTTGGTTATTCGAATAGAGACGAAAACTTCGATGGAAATTAACTACAAGGTGAAAGCTAATTAGCTACAGAATTGACTACTAATGTTACTTTTGCGACAATAATAGGGATCGGAGTTGAAGTAGCTACATTAGAGACAACAAATTGTATAATAGCTAAACTAGTGACTGACTTAGAGACCAATTTAGCTGTTTCTAAATTAGTGACCACCGTGTTAGTATCTAAGTGCGGGTCCTATATGCCACGACACCCTAGCTAAGACCCCGCACAGACCGCCACTCACCGAACATGCATGTATGTCCATGCACCACCTCTTGTACAGACATTGGTAATTTTTGTTGTTGAGAGGAATCGAACCCATGACCTCCAACTCTATAACTGACATTCTAACCATTGAGGCATACGATAATTATTGTCTATTTAGGTAATGAATATCTACTTAAAGTCATGTTACGCATGTGAGTTATAAGGTACGTTTTTATTAATAGTTATAATAATATAAGTAGATTGACTCGCTAAAAACGTCGTAATTTAAAACGAACAAATTAACAATTTATATACCACACTAAGTACCAATAAACTAAAATAAGCAAAGTGGTAAGAACGGGATCGAACCCAAGGGAAGGAGATTTGATAGTGCAAACAAATGGGAAATTAGAATAATTGCAACAACTAGCAAAACAATTATGTAAATAAAGGGGGGGTTTTGGGTTTGGTAATAGTAATTTAAACAAGAGTAGAGAACAAGTAATAAGCAAGCAAGTATAAGATGAAAATTTATTAATTTAAAAGAAACTTAACCCAATCCCATTGATGAACATCTTTTGGTTGATCCTTGACACAATCAATCCCAAATTATCTATTGTTACCCTATTATGGAGGTAATCCTCTTAAATCTTCTTAATAATGGCTAATGACAAGGAAATCACACTTAGTCAATAACCCAA
The DNA here is from genome assembly GCA_009801015.1 of Silene noctiflora. NCBI lineage: Eukaryota > Viridiplantae > Streptophyta > Magnoliopsida > Caryophyllales > Caryophyllaceae > Silene > Silene noctiflora. Next base: position 5,433 of record VHZZ01006974.1, on the reverse strand, counting down.
CTCATTAACCCACCAAGTAGAAATCACATACATTGGTTAATCAACAAGAAGATAAAACATGAAAGACTTAATAGGGGTAATTAAACACAATGAACACAATTAATGCTTAATCACAAGTTAATCTTTCTCTTGTGAAATAACTAGGAGGAAATCACACTCACTATTTATTCCTCAAGTTGATGCTAAGATGAAATTACAAGGAAATCACACTTAATAATTCCAACATCATACAAATTAAGGAACTTGACGAGACTAAGCAACAAGGAAATCACACTTAATTACTTTAATCAAACAAGATTTCCATAATCCAACAATATAAACATGAGAGATTAACAATAATAAATATAATTAGGGAAAGATTAGAGTGTTTTACAACCAAAGATTACACCTTTGGGTTGGATTAAGAGAGAGAATTAGCTCTCCATAAGTAGATCTAAAACCCAAATTAAGATGATAATCCTCCAAATTACAATTTTATTACAAATTAAATCCAAAGATGAGATGATAGATGGAAACCTAATGTAACCACCTATTTATAGTCTAAACCTAATTGGGAGTAATGGGCCTCCAAAAGCAAGGTTAATACGATTTGGCGAAAACAGAGCAGCAGGGAAGGCGCACGGTGCACCTTTCTTCAGGTGGCTAGGCGCACGATGCGCCTTTTGCACTAGAAGTGTTCTTCATGATTTTCCTTCTCACTTGTTGAAGTGTTGTACCACGGTAGACTTCAAGACATGCTCATTTGCTTCCGATTGATGCTCAAAACTCCATTATTAATCCGACACTGAAAATATGGCAAATGTGAAGATAAAGCATGCAAAACCACGTCCCAATGTTGCATAATTATACCTAAAACCTCGAATTAACCGGCAAGAAAACTAACTCATCAAACACCCCACACTTGAGCCTTTGCTCGTCCCGAGCAAACCATCAATAAGTAGACTCAAGCGTAAGGGAAGGCTCAACAACACACTCTCTTCTCTCACACCCCATCCTTCTTATCACTCCCTCATAAATATGGTCACTTTCCATCACAACATCCTCAACAAGATAAGTGACCCAAAGCCTCCACTGTAAACGCTCTTCTCTCGCACGCCCTCCTTATTCCTCCCTCTTCTAGAATGTTTCCTAAACCACCAATTTATTCCCCTTATTTATCCCCCTTTTGACTCCGCTCTCATAAGCACAAGGTCACCATGATCATCATAGCATCACCTAGCATAACAAATAGGCAACCTCAAAAACCTTCACATTTAAAAAAAATTCCAAACAACAACATCAACCATTCAAATCAAGGAAACACCCTTACACCTAGTGTGCCAAGCACTAGTTACAAGTAAGCTTCCCAATCTCCCTCCTAGCCTTGGCACACTCTAGCTTACCCTTCCTCCCTTCTTTGGTCTCCGCTTCTTATGTCGCCAACACCATGATGGGGAAGTATCAAATTATTGTTGAAATTTTTCATTTTCATTTTTTTTTTCTTTTTTTTGGTGTGGATTACAATGCATGGAACGGAAAGGATTACAACGATAATGCATGAAATGAAAGTATGTACAATATATTACAAATACCAATTCATGCCCACCCCACACTTATACTTCACTTTGTCCTCAAAGTGTGAAGTGAGCACCATCCAACATCAATTCCTTGAACTTGAGGCACCCCCACTTTCTGGGTGCCCTCTTATTCTTCTTCTTCTTCTTTCTCTTCTTTCTCTCAAATGCGCCATCTTTGCATTGGTTTCATTCACTTTATCAGGGGAATAGCCTTGGTATTGGGTGGGGTAGTTTTGGAGGTTCAAGTTGTTCATGGCCACCAACATGTCGTAGTTTGCCATTTGGATGTATMTTTGTTCTTYCWCATCTTCTTGATAATGTTGGTGACGTTGCTCCATCACACCCCACCTTGCTTCATTGACATCCCGGTATTGATTGAAGCTTTSCTCCAAACTAGACAACCTAKTATCAAATCCCATTTGCCAAGCKTGGTACTCATGTGGCATAGGTTGAGGTTGAGGTGGAGGTTGCTCATGATGAGGTGAAGGAAAGAGAGGTTGGTCATATTGAGCATAAGGCATTTCTTCATCAAAGTTGGTGCCCCCAAATGGCATGGAAACATAAGGTAAAGTTCCACCAAATTGGGTCACTTCTCCTATTCCTTGTGGCTCTTGAGCTCCCTCATCATCCGAAGCTAGTTGTGCCCGATCAATCCATAAGGAAGCAAAGTCATCATCCGGAGGCATGTAAAAATCGGCGGCACTGTAATACTACGGTTTTCCCTGCCTTTGGTGACTCGACCGAGTAGGCCCTACTCTGTCGAGTAAGTTTGTGTATTTTTAAGTCAGAGTTTGGAAGTGTGGTACTCGATCGAGTACCTCTGGTACTCGATCGAGTAACCTACTTACTCGATCGAGTAAGTTACTTAGGCGGGCTGATTAAGTTAGGTTTTTTGAATAACGCGAGTTTAATTTATTAATCAATCCGACGACTTTCATTAGTTTCTTAACCTTAAACTTTCACAAAGAAACCTCTC